>WEDG01004283.1:0-109583 GCA_017591395.1 Schistocephalus solidus
GTGGAATAGTCAAGTGTATGCCAACCGAAGTTTCAGAGGTGACCGTACTGACAATGAAAAGTCTGGTTGTAGTATCAATGAGTCGAGGATGCAATTTGAAAGAGAGGCTATGAATTTTAAGAGAGTCTGCGTTAGTCTCAGTGCCCGTCATAGTAAGTTATATGGTGCACAATGATAGAAAAGCGGGGTCACCAATTTTGTAGTGTAGACGAAGGTCAAAACTGCTAAGAAGCAAGGTGTACAAAATAAATTAACGCTAAGTGGGGAATTGTGTCTAAACTACAAACGACAAAAGGACGGCAAAAATGTCAGAGGATTGTTAGAATGCAGACTCACGAAAAACACAGCTTCTAGATAGCGAGTGTTGTTGAGGATTGTAATGAACTCTGAACTAAGTCCAGGAAGCTATGCATCAAGGATGAAGAGTAGAGTCAGGAGTTCAATTGAGACGGCGATCGATAGAATGCAATCCAGAAATGCAGATCGATCGTTGCAATTGACTGCGAGTAATTGAGAGAGATCAGTACAATCAAGAGAGCATCGGTGACATGCAGCAGCGAA
This sequence comes from Schistocephalus solidus, assembly GCA_017591395.1. Classification (NCBI taxonomy): domain Eukaryota; kingdom Metazoa; phylum Platyhelminthes; class Cestoda; order Diphyllobothriidea; family Diphyllobothriidae; genus Schistocephalus; species Schistocephalus solidus. Next base: position 562 of record WEDG01004283.1, read on the forward strand.
AACAGAAGACGTCCAACATGCCGGTTGAAGCTGGCTATTGTGTTTTATTACGCATATTAAAACAAGCGTACAAAAAGATTCAGGTGAGCAAGAAAGATACAAACATGTACCTACAAGATCGTCAGCGTAAACGACCTTTTGTGAATTTGTGAGTAAAGTTGAAATTACGTTTATGTACAGAATGAAGAGAAGGGACCTAGAACCGTGCCTTGATAAACGCCACTCGTAATCGGCTGAGGCGTCGAATATCTATTACCTACTAAGACCTTCTGGCTGCGGTTAGACAAGTAGGAACCAATGAAGTCAACGAGAGGAGACCGGATGCCGAGGGCTTCCAGTTTTCACCAGAAGACGTCTGTGTTGTACCTTGTCAAAGGCTTTGTTCAGGTCAAAGTAGATCACAACCACTGACTGCTGCTCATTACGAAGGCAAGTGACGAGGTTAAGAAAAGCTATGTGACACACTTCGCATGATCTCCAAAGAAGAAAACCATATTGCGAGTCGCTTAGGAGCTTATTTTTCAGACAAAAGTCGAGAATTTTATTAAAAATAATTTTTAAAGAAGTTTTGCTAGAGCCGGGGTTTTGTGAACGCCTCGATAATTATTTACGTCCGAACGAGATCCCGACTTGAAGACAGGAAGAATAATAGATGTCTTCCATGAGCTTGGAAAGAATCCGTTTAGAAGATAAACTGGAAATATATGACTAAGCAATCGGGGGAAGCTCGGCACACTCTTAATAACTGAGTTTGGAATACCGTCAGTGCCGAAGAGTGCGAGTATTTTAGACGAATTGGTTGCTTACGAATTAGTTCTTAGGAGAAATCAATGGTACTTATAACATTCAATTAGGATGACTGAAACGTCGGAACCGGTTCAGATTCCATCGTAAGATGATTTGCAAAGAACGCACTAAACAGTTCTGCCTTGTCAGAGTCTTCGAGAACGAAGTTCTTGTCTTCGTTTAGTAATGGAGGAATTTCATAACCTCGTTTAGAGGAGGCTCGATGGCGGAACAGTTGAGCAACAGATTTTGCAGAGTTAAGCTCACTGAGTGCGCAAGATTCCCTCTGTCTGTCACGTGCAAGACGAATCTTAGAGGCTAATTCAAAAATCTCTGCGATCCTTAGATAAACAGATAACGAACTAGTATATTGATCGTTCAACTGCTTCTTCAATTTCTTTAGTCGTGGCAAAAGAAAGGGAGGAACGGTGGATTCCGAAACGTAGGGCTTGACTATTTGGTTGGCACAAGTTCCAGGATGGTAATTGAAACGACTGACATGAAGTCACAAAGACTTGCTGCGTCGTTCATGGAGGAGAGATGCTGTCAGTCCAATGAGTCCAAAAAGTTACTAATTAAGCTCATTTCTGTGAGGTCAAAAGCATGATAGGTACGAACGGCGCAAGCCTTTTTCGATGAAACAATCGGAAGGCAACAGTGAATTAATGTATGGTCACTTTGGAAGAGGCCCTGCTTAAAATCAACGAAGAGGGGAGCAATGTCGTTTGTGAAAATCAGGTCTAAAATATGCTTTTCTCTCGTTGAAGAACGGACAAGCTGGGACCAATTAGAAAAATTATTGGTATCGAGGAGAGGCTGAAATCTGGGTGGACAAAAGTTTAAAATCCAGTCAATTTCAGGAAAATAAAAATCCCCAGCGATTATTTTAATGTTAAAATTGGACTTCGAAAACCATTTAAAAATTTCACAACGTTTTGCATCATCATCCGATGATGAATTAGGTGGGTTGTAAATAAATCCGAGAATCGCCTTTTGGTGGGGCGACAGGATAATGGATGCGAAGCAGTGGGAGTGTTTGCCGTAGTCAAACTCATCTTAAGCAATGTACAAACGGAATAAAAACAACCAATGCTCGTGAAACCGTTTTGGAATATGTACTCGAAAATCAGGCTGTTTTGTAACGGCCATATTTTACATTGTCTGGAATCCGTAAGACTACTTCGGTGGAATATACACTAAAGGAAAATTTAAAAACGTCATTTTTTTGTGTTGCTGTATTCACTCGTTTTTTACATGGACAGGCAACCTCTGCAGTTACAATTTCACGTTAATTAGGTTACCTGATTTCTCACGTTTTTGGAATTTACTGCCTCTAAAAAAACGTAATATTAATGTGGGAATCACAATATGCTGATTTAGGCTGATTTTGCGTAACGGGCCTTGTGAAATCCATGAGATTTATTGAGTGACGGCAGGTACTGCATGCACCAGAGAAAACAATACAACTTCAATTATCTAAAAGCGTCATGGGGAATGTCCTTAAAGATGAACACTGCGTTTGAAATATTTAAGAATTCTAAAACCAACCGTTACATGTTTGCCTTAGTATGCCTTCTTCCACAAACCAAATTCAGTCTCTTCTAAACTACTGTTAACCAACCATAGTAAACGCATGGTCATCCAAGTTTAAGGTCAACCAGTTTTCTATTAGTGAGATTACGTATGCAAGTAAATAACAGTTGTGGATATTCAGTTCGTTGACATTTGATAACGTGCTCTGTACATTTTTGTACCTGAGTTTGAGTGTCTGATGTAAAAAGATGCAGTTACGATGATGCTCAAAACTTTATTTAACGTGTTGGCTGCGCGGTTCATTTCAGTTCAGTATAATTGAGGAAAAACAGGTTAACGCCTTCGAATTCCCTATTTGTCAAATAAAAATCGCAAGAATTATAAACACATCAGGTGCGTACTATCCCACAACCTTTTTTCCAGAACAGGGCGGGAGCTCCCGCCCCCTATGTTTAGTGGACCGTCAACCATTGGACGACTTAACCGTCCTCCCTCATAAAAAACCAGCTTGCCCACTTAAACTGTTCGTTCTAAATGCTAGATCCTTGCTCAATAAAATACCCCTGCTTCAGACCCTGGTCTTTGTCCTCCCTCCAGATATTGTTATAGTAACTGAAACATGGGCAACACCATCCGTAGCCGACTCAGAACTCTCTATTATAGGTTATAGTTGTTCTCGAAATAATCATCATGATAACTGTGGTGGATGAAAAAGTATCGATGTTAAGCAAGCGCGGACATTTCAGTCATTAGACCATCCGCAATTTACCGCGGTTGAAGAGAGCTGATGGCTTCAAATTACCTTAAAAATAAGAACTCTTTACTCGTTGACTGTGTCTATCGCCTGCCCAATACCAGTGAGGATTACGATCCTTATCTCTCACAAGCATTTCACGCCGCAGCGGACTTAAATTTTAAGTACTGATTGATTGCAGGTGCTTTCAACCTTTCTGAAATTCTATGATTTCCGGCCCATTCCGGCCCCTTCCGGCCCCTTCCGGCCCCATAAATTTCGAGGCCGTAGATATTGGCATGTGTATTTAGGTTGTTGACTCCCCCTTACCGAGGATCAAGCATACTTGATCTAATCTTCCGCAGAGGTTGCCTGCCTTTGACAGTGCCATCTTTAGATGCACTTGGGTGCTCAGACCACGACATCGGTGTTTCTATACTACAATTCAAAACCGAGGAAACGTTTTTCAAAAAATATAGCTTTTTCTTTGATTTCCGATCAGCACTTTCGACAGAATAATTGAAACATCTTAATTTCCACGACTGGTCTGACTTCTTTCTATGTCACGATGTAAACACCTGTACGGGTATGCTAAACGAAGTGGTGGATCAACTTCTTTCTCGTTTTGTTCCCCGTAAGAAATTTATTAATGTCACGGATGAGGTTTATCTCTATCTTTTTGCCATAGGTTGTATAAACTATTTCGTCGATTCCCTTTGCAAAACGAAATTTCCGTTCTGCTCTTAATTCGACGTATTTTCAAGCAGGCTAAGAGGATATCCGAAGAAAAGCAGCTAGCCAATGTGGTAAAATCTGTCGAAAACCGTGCGATAAATTTCGCGAAACGTTTTCATGCACAATAAGAACCCAAAGAAAAACATCGCATCCCGTCCTTCGAGACGCCGTTGGCAATCCTATAGTCAATGATAAATTGACGGCTGATATATTCAAAGTTTTCTCGTTCAGAACATTTATTGATAATTCGGCCACTCCCTTTCTGACCATCCGGGGTTGGACCGCTGCCGTCCTGGAAACCATGACTTTAATTATCTGGGACGTAACTGTCACCGTTTGCCGTTTTCGTTAATCTCATAGTCCTGGACCAACTGACGTACCGATCAGTATTATAAATGGCGAATGCTTATGATTTTTCCCGTCCCTTCTGTGAAACCTTTACCAGTGTTCGGAAGAAATCGCACATTCTAACTATCTCCAAACGCGGCCAATCTACGTCATTTGATGACTTTCGGCCAATCAACACGCGGTTAGCAATTTCGAAAATCTTGGAGGCCTTGATCAAAGATAAGATAATTTATCTGTTAACCGAGAATAACATACTGAGTGTGGCCCAGGATGGGTTCCTCAAACAAGGTCTAATGGTACCTGTGAGCTCTCTCTTTGATCACGTTCTTCAATCTAGGGACAATTGTTTTGCACCTAACATAGTCTATTTCGATTTCACTAAGGCCTCTGATCGTGCTGACCATGCCTTCCTTTCCCTGAAACTCTACTCTTTCGGTATATGTGATAAACTTCGGAACTTAATATCTTTTTACCTGAGCTCTCACACACAACAGGTTAAGATATCTAATGTTATCTCCCACCTCGCAAATGTGAGGAGTTGAGTTACTTAGGGTAGTGTGCTTGGCCAGCCCTTATTTTGTCTTTTTGTCAAGGATTTACCAGGTTTATTTCGGAATGGTTGGCCCTTTATATATGCCGACAATTTAAAAGTTGCCTATCGATACAATCCGGCAGATCACAACATCGTGCTTGAGCTCTTAAAAATGATCTTCATGCCTTCGCTCAGTGGTGTCACACATGGCGCCTTTCCATTTCTTGGCACAAATGTTCCGTTCTGGTTGTTGGCGACGACAATCAGCCTCAACTAAGCGTAGAGGTCCACGACGTATATGTGCCTGGCGTTTTTAAGGATCTGAGCATATCATATTCCAACGGGCTTAATCTTTCATAGCATTGCGCCCCGATTGTATTCAAAGCATGCAGAACTACCGAGTTTAACCTCCAAAATTTTAAAACCGTCAATATTAGAATCAGCCTCCATAAAATATATGCCAGGCCTATTCTGGAATACTGCTCGTTTCTATTTAGCCTTCTGCACGCAAGTGAATGGAAGAAGATAGAATCAGTCCAGCACTTCTTTTAAAAAAGACTTTTCTATTCAGAACGCCGAAACCTGTACTACCAACAACGTTGTGAGCTTACAATCCTCGACCCGTGTTGGCTTCGCAGATTACAGAAAGGACTATGTTTACTGTTTAAACTTTTAAATAGTTGTACGTTTAACCCCCTTACATCTCTGAGGCAGCTTGACCACTCTCGGCGCACCAGTCATCAAGATGTATTTTTATTTTTTCCTTTGGCACGCACCGTTAGATACTGACAGTTTTTAATCGGTAAACGTTATAGCAATCTTGAATAAGCTACCCAGAAGTTTCAAAATTCAGCAAAGCTATCGCTTGTTTACGAGAGCTGTCACTAGTTTTCTACATTCAGGACACCTTCCAAAAAATTTGGGTGCTAACTCTGTGCGAGCTCTCTTCGGTTCTGATGGCGTTCACGGACTCTGAATCCTGTGCCGGACTTCATGCTGAGGGCAATATTGCTGGCTCTGTAGACCTTAATCGGCTTATTCCTCAGTCGGCAGCAAACAGCCGTTCGCCGACATACTGCTGGTGCAGAATACCGGATCCATAACACTGAAAGAAGAATTACTTCGCCGGACACCTGTATCAATGCTTCCCTGTCCTGAACTTTAATCCCTCAATAAGCTGCAGTTTTTTCTCCTGAAAACACTTAAAACAACGATCAAGGTTTTTTCACTGTCAGCTTGACACTATACTGTATATTTTTTAACATTGCCTGTAAACTGGCAAAAAATAAATTAATAAATATAGCATTGAGAATGGTTACCTATCAATAGAATATCATTGACGTAAAGTAAGAACAACAAATGACCTAACACGGTACCTGGAATGACACCTATATTTCGAGCTGGAAAGCGGCATCAACCCACCGACCAGACAAAGTCTGAAGGCAGTAGTCCACCACCCTGCCAGCCGAGCTGATTTAGATCGGCAAAATTACTTCCAAAGCATTCCTTGCCTGTTAATTTCTCTTTTTGAATCTCTTGTAAGCCACTGTGGTCTGTAATATATCACAAGTTTTGATGATGGCAATGGATTTTCACAGGATGCAACAACCGCTCCTTAAATAAGTCCCAGTCCTCAGTGATATTCCCGGAGAAGAGAAGATCCCAGTTTATTCGTGATGCCTCAGTTCTCATTTGGCAACAGTGTGCTTGCCATATATTTGATCTCGTTTCATTTATTGCATGTGGTACTGAATAAAAACAGATACCCCATGAAATTATTGCTTGATCACATCGACCGAGCGGAGATAGGCAGTATACGACAAATATACTCTCAGGATCTTTGGTGAAGACGAGACCTAACCTACTAGACTGTTACCTTACACGCGATCTAGCTGGAAGCAGGAAATGTTGTATGAGAAGAGCTTCAAGTGTTGTCTTCAGCAGATGGTGCTCTAAAGCATACTTTGAGCACTTTCTTTGCAAATCATTCCATTGAAAGCTGGGTGCATTGAAGTCACCCATGAGAACAACATCAAGTCGACTGTTGATGTCCTTTATGTTCTCAAGTACACAAGTATCTGCGTCGGGTTTCGGCCTCGGCAGTTGTTAGCAAGTCATGAATGCAAGGAACTGCAACTCCGTGCCTTTATAGAAATACAAAGCTTCCGTATCATCGGTAGTCTTCTCCGTCCTTTAACACATACCTAAGTTGCTCTTTGCGTGTATGGCCACTCCTCCATCCTTGTATCCGGATAATGATAATTCGAAGTCACTGATATTATGTGATATTTATGTTTCTGTTATTGCTATAAAATCTGTCAAAATGAAGAATGTTGGGCACTGACGTACTTGGTTGTAGTTCAAGTCAGTTCAGTGTTTTTAAGGAAATAAGCTAACGCCTTTAAACTCCGTATTTTAACATAAAAATTGCAAGAATTAGACGCAATGTAACGAAATTAAAGTCCAGTGAATTTAGGCAGATTTAAAGAGTAAAATGGTATTTTGAATGTTTAGTAGTCACAAAGTCTTCGTGGTGCTGCAGCATAAAATAAAATAAAATAAAGTAAAATATGTATGTTAAGTCGATGTTTTAATGCCTCCAAAGCCTGGGATATTATATTCACCTAGGTAGATTATTCCAAAATTCCACGACACGGTCGGTGAGAAAAATACTTCCTCACGTCCAATCTTCCTTGGGGTACACGTAGTTTGAATGGATGAACTCAGAGATTCGTCATAGCGGCAAGTTAGAAAAAGTCATAATACAGGAGGGCGCAATTCATGCCAGGCACGATGCTGAAGGTTTGTATCAAGTCTCCGGGTTACTGCCTATAACTTAGAGGCGGGTCTCATATGGCAGTTCACCTTGAACTCTTACTAATTTTGTAGCTCACTGCTGCACCCTTTCGAGCAGGTTGTAATCCTGCTGGGTCCACGGTCGCCAGGCATGGATTGCATATTCAAGATATGGCCTTGGAAACGTACCAAATACTTAAGAAAAGCAGTCTTCAGCGAAAACTTTAAATGCCCACTTGATAGCGTACAGCAGAGGTCAGCAAACTTTTCAGACTACTAGGCCATTTCAGGAGGTCAAGAAGGTACACTAGGCCAGAAGAAACACGGTGTCCAAGGAAACGTTTATTATTTAAAAATACAGTACGATCAATGGGAAACATGATGTTGCATGCTCTTTGAGACAGATACAATATCAGGTTCTAATGATGAGGTGTTCAGCAACAGAATGTAATTAAGGCGATTGTTATTGAGCTAAGAGCGCAGCTTGTTCTTACAAAACTTCATTTTGGAGAACAGCTGCTCGCACGAATAAGTGCTGCCAAAACATGGCATTTTTACCGCGTTGGACGAAGAAAAAATGGTCAGTTCATTCGGGATTGAAGACACGACGTTCGAGGTCAACCTTCCGGAGACTAGAAGCTGCGCGTTGCTTCTGCTCTTTTAGGCAAAGTAATTAAGGTTACTGTGCGGGGACTCGATGTCTGTAATTTGGCCATGAAATAAAATTGCTCCACACGTCACAGCACACACACGTGAGCACAAAACACGCCTTGACGCCGGTAAGAGGTGAATGAAACCATGACCAGAGAGTGAACTTATTTACAACACAACATTTATCAGCCGCTCAGGTGCTTCTGTTTCCTACAAGCTCCTTACATCAGTTCTGAAATATACAGGAGCCACAGCTTGAGCTGCAAGCAGCAGTAATGAAGGGGAACAAAACTGATTCAATTCAATTAGGCCGGATCCAACAATAATTAACTAGAGAGCGTTAGGCCGGACTGGAATATTAGCTAAGCCGTATCTGGCTTAAGGCCGGCGTTTGCTGACCTCTGGCGTACAGCATTGAATTGGCGTATTTTGCCGGCTTGCAACGGTGCGTAAAAGGCTTCAGGTTGTCTGCCATCCAAACGCTGAGATCCTTTTGTGTTTCTGCTTCTCAGCGTGGCTTACCGTTAATATAGTAGGGTCGCATATCAGTGACCTTATTTAGATTTCCCAGACGTCGCAGGGCAAATTTTTTGAGTTGAAGGAAAAGAGCCATCTGCGGGACCACTCGTCCAATCGAGGAATATTGGCTTGGAAATTTTCTCCATTGATAGTATTGTGGATGTCTTTCCAGATTTGTATATCGTCCGCAAACAAAGCAAAGTCAAATTTAATTTCCTGAACACAAACATTAATACACAAGAGAACTAAGATCAATCCGAGCACTAAAACTTGTGGGACTCCACTCTCAATGACTGTGCACTTTGATCTTCCTCTGCCTACGCACACCACTTGGGAACGACCAACGAGAAATGCTCGATCCGCGAAAGAAGTTTACCTCCAATACCCAACATTCTCAACATGTCAGGAAGATCAAAGGCCTACTGAAATTCAATTTAAGCCACATGCTAAGTAGCTTTTGCAACGAGTGCTTTTGTAGAGGAGATCTAAGTCCTTCTGGGAGTCTATGTAAGCCATATGCACAGTAGCTTTTTCCAACTCAACTCAAAAACGTGGAAACCTTCGCTTATCTAGGAAGCACGATGTCACGCAACACGCGAATCGATTACGAGGTTGCCCAACGGATCTCCAAAGCTAGTCATGCCTGCGGCCGGCTGCAGGCCTCCGTGTGGAATCGCCATGGTATTCACCTGAACACTAAACTGAAGATGTACAAGGCCGTCGTCTTGACGACACTTCTTTAGGAAGCGGAGACCTGGAACATCTACTCGAACCAAGCCAGGAAGCTGAATCACTTCCATCTCAGCTGCCTTCGCAGAATACTGAAGCTGAGATGGTAAGAGAGGATCCCGGACAATGAACTCATGGAGCGGACCGGAATCCTCAACATTCATGACATGCTGAGGCAAGTGCAACTGTGAGGGAGCAGCCACCTGGTGAGAATGGACGACGAGCGACTACCCAAACGACTTTTCGACGGAAATGTTGCTACGGGTGCTCGCCGGCAGGGAGGTCAAAAACGACGCTTCAAGGACACTTTTAAGAAATCGCTGAAGCAACTGCAAATCAACTCGGCGACCTAAGAGGACCTCGCCCAGGATAGACCGGCATGGAGAAGATCCGTGAAGACTGGTTCAGCAATCTATGAGGCCAATTGGATCGCCGCTGCCAAGGCCAAAAGGGCGGCCCGAAAGTCACCAGCGCCCAGGACCAACATCATCAATGCTCAGGCCCTGCCAACATGCCAACGTTTTCAACGCATCTTCCAAGCGCGAAATGGCCTGGTTGGAAATCTTCGGAGGCGATGCACCAACAGTCTGACAATTACAAATTCTACGTCAAATTCTGCCAACCCTCCTTCAGACTCCCCCACCCTTACCCCTGGCATCAATTCCAGTACTCCCACCATCATAGAGACCACACCAATCTACTCATCGCCTGTTACCCCAACCACAGCAACCACCCCCGGCTTCGCCTTCACTACCACCACCACAACCACCGTCAGCGATGGGGACTCTCTCCTAAATTGTCCTCAATGTGACAGCACATTCACCTCACACATTTGCCTGGTCGGTCACTTGCGAGTCCATCGTACAGAGACTGGTGAACCAGTGCCTTGGGCACCAACATACAGCAGAGATCGTTGCCTCCACTGTCCTCACACATTCACTCATCGCATGGACCTATTCGGTCATATGCGCATCCATGACAGCGGAATTCACCGCAATGCCGACAACACTGATACACCATGCACACCTTCTGCTCCTTCCATTCTTACCGCCACTGCCACCCCACTCCCTTTACTGCCCACACTGCTCCCGCAACTTCAACTCATGCATCGTTCTGGTCGGTCACCTGCGAATCCATCGCACGGAGGCTGGTGAACCAGTGCCTGGGGGTACGACATACAAAATCCGCGCCCGCCTCCACTGCCCTCATTGCTTTCGCACATTTACACACCGCATGGGCCTATAAGGACCCATACGCCTCCACGACAACCCGCGGTAAACCACCGGAGGCAAGGCCACATCAGCGCACACCATCTACGCTAATACATACACAACACCCTCACAATCATCATAATGTACCTGATAAAATCACGGTTTCCTAGAAACCATGGCTCAGAAGGCTGCCAATTTGACGCTTACACCAGACCACGCCGTCGGCCCAGTGTATGTGCGTGTGTGTCGAGTGGCTGACCAGTGGACTGGGAGTCAGATGGCAATGGCTCCTCCATATCCCCTGAGTAAGTGAATCCTGGTGTTTGCGTTATGGGGGTCAGGTCGTGCTGTGGTGCTCGAAAACGGGTGCGTCGACCCATCAGCCAATGCGCCCACTCCCACCTTAGAAAACTGACAGGCTCGGATGGTGGTCTGATTGTGGGGGTGGGGGATAGAATTAGGTCAACAGCTCAGCGCATTTTCCACACTATAAAAAACCTGACGTGCTTGAAACTATCACGGTGCGCTTTAAGCCGTGGCTTGGAAGGTTACCAACTGACGGGATAACTCGGACACCCGTGGTCAGCCCAATGTGTGTATTGTGTGGGTTGGCTGACTGGCGGACTGAGAGTCAGGCAGCAATGGCTTCTTATTAATGTGGCCTTTATGGCACTCTCACTCCGTGGGATCCGAGTCAGGTGTGGTGGTTCACCCAGGGGCGGCTCCGGCCGCGCCAGCCACTTGCGCCCTCTCTCATCTCCAGTTTTCTTCACTCTGTCTTGACACCAGGCTTAGGTGGGGGATGAGAGAGTGCGGTAGCTGCAGCGCACGATTACTATCACTTAAAGCTAATTCACGCGCAAGTCACTGTCCCTGCACCACCTGGTGTGGTGCAAACGGTTGACCTCATCGAAATCGACGGTCGAACTGTCAGCTTTTGCATTGGGTGCTTTTGTGTAGCTTTGCATCGTATAAAGTAAGTTCGTTACACATGATCTTCCCCCACGAAAGCCGTATTGTGCATTGCATAAGAGGTTATGGGTTTCTAAATAAACCATTAAGACCTTTTTGACAACCTACTCCATTACCTTGCAACAGATTGATGTCAGACTGACAGGCCTCTTGTTTGTAGCGAGTGCACGACTGCCACTTTTGTGTAGCGGTGTAATATGGGTTTGTTTTTCGGTCGGTAGGACGAATTCCCGTATCGAACGATTTCTGGCACAGTCGGGGTTTGGCCAGCTCTCGAGCAAGTTCAAGGAGCAGCTTTGCTGGAATCTCGTCGGGGCCGGGCAATTTGCATGCCTTCAGACTTTTTAGTTCTTAAAAGACCGCCTCTTCTCGAAAGATCATATCCTGAATATTTGGCGCTCCCATAGTCACGAAACAAGATGAAATGTAAACAGCTTCTCTGGTGAAAACCGAGTAAAAGAACTGAGAAAAGTTTTTCAGATTTGTTTTTAATTTCTAGTTTTTAGAAACCATCATTGATTTTCATAACACGAATATGGTTCCTTTTACGTGGGATTTTTCGTTAATAGCTGTAGAGCAATTTGGGCTTGTGAACTGCTCGCTGGAGCAAACCGTTTCATAATCCAATCGTCTTTTAAAGATCAAGTTTTTAACCTGGTTCATTTAATTTCTGTATGCTAGCAAGGCTAAATTTTCATTGGATCGGCTAAATGTCTTCCATAGCCTTCCTTACCTGTTAATCTTTCTTTTTACATCCCTTGTTAGCCACTGTGGTCTGTAAGATATCCTTAGTTTTAATGACAGATAGTGTCATTTTATTATATTCATCAACAACTCTCTTAATTAAATTCCAGTCCCTAGTGATGTTCCCGATGAAGAAAATATCCCAGTCTATTTGTGATACCTCAGCTCTCATTTTGCGAAAATCTCATCGCCATTGATTGGGCCTGGTTTCATTTATTGCAGATGGCACAGAATATAAACCATACTCCCATGAAAGTGCTTCATGATCGCTTGGACCAAGTGAAGGTAGGCAGTATACCTCTTCTATGCGGTCAGGATCTTTAGTGAAGATAAGATCTATAAAACTTGCCTGTTATCTTCCACGCGCTCTCGGTGGAACAAATACATGTTGTGTGAGAAGAGCTTCAAGTTCTGCCTTTAGCAGACAGTGATCTAAGGCATTCTTGAGGCACTGCGCCCGCCGATCGTTCTATCGAATGCTGTTTGCATTGAAGTCACCCACGAGAACTAAATCAGGTCGAATTCCAATCTGCTTTATGACCTCCAGCAAACAAGAATCAGCGTCGGCATTAGTCCGTGGTGGTTGGTAGAGAGTCATGGCTTCAAGGGACTGCGATCCCTGTGTCTTTATTATCAGCCTAATAACCTCGATACCATTGGTAATCTTCTCTGTCATTTCACACACTGTGAAATTGCTCTTAACATACATCGTATCTCCTTCACCCTGGCGGTGGGTGCGGTCTCTGCTGAACAACTGGTACCCGAATATGGCTACTTCGCAATCGCTGATGTTCTGCGACATCCATGTTTCTGTGTTTGCAAAAATATCAGTCGATAAAATGGCTACCTGTATTCTTAGTTCGTCGAGCTTCGAAAACGGACTTTTGGTGTTTGTATACAGAAATTTAATTTGGCAGCACTCGACTGTGCCAAATTTCATTTGTCTCGCGTTTGTCAATGCTATTTTGCCACATGAGCATTGTCTGGTTCCAGAGCAATGCAAAGTTTCCTTTTATCACACGTCATCTGAATATAACCAGGCTGTTTTCCCCATCTGCAAGTCTCCTCTTCAATTCCATCACGTATTCGCGGCGTTTCAGACGTTCTGCTGGAGAGTAGTTCAGCTGAACAAAACTCTTTACGAGAGTTTTTGAGGTTGATCTTTATAGAGAGAAGAAGCTTAGTCTTTCATTGCTGTCCAAGATAATTTTGATAGGCCATGGTCTCGCAGTTTCTGACTGGAGGCTGTGCGAATGGTTACATTCTCTCCCGAACAAAGTATATCATGCAGCGGGTGCTGAAACACAGGAAGGTCAATGGAGATCCTTTCCTTCGGGTAGGAGCATCTGATTCAATTAAACCATGTATAAATGCGTATTTCCCTCGGTCTAAGGCATCCTTTAATACACTGCCGACCACATTTCCTATAATGACTTCAGGGATTAATGAGAGTTGTTTCTGAGTTTATAATCCTGTTATGGTGTTTCCCCATTCTAACTTGCCATGCGTGGGCTTTTCGCTTTCAATTAAGGGCTCTTTAGAACTACTGGAATTGCTGACAGAAGTTTAAGTCTGAGGTGTGGAATACTTTTGGAAGAGGTACTGTTGAAGTTTTCCTGATATTACTGTTATCCATGTACTCAGAATCTTCTTAGATGGTATTATCTTGAAATATTCACGTTTTGCACTTTGCATTTTTTTCAACCGCAGGTAATTTCTTTCTGCTCACCAATATTCTGCTTCAGATGCTTTCTTGAATCTTCAAGCTCGTCTTCAAATTTTTTTGATCAATATATGGGACCATCTAACGCAAGGTTCACCTTTGTTACCCACACTATTTACGGTAAATATGCTTTTGGCTCGTTTTGCCGATCGTACGCTGCAGGAATTAAGAGCACAAGCATAAATCCTGGAAATGGAGGTTATATCGCCAGACTTTCCTTCTGAAGTAGTGCCACTGTTTTGCGTGCTTTTATCGTCAAAATTTTGGCGGTCCATCAATTATGATGTTTGATGAGTATTTCAAGCTAATGAGTCTATATATTGTTTAACAGTAAGCCAAAAGAACTTGATAAAACGTATGAAGAATATTAAACGACGAATTAGCCATTTTACAGGTGTCATGCCTTCTGGACAATTTTTGACCATGCACAACTCTGAGGATTTGCTTTGCTAGGCTGTTATTTAGGCACGAATCAGTTCTGTAGTCCGTTAGAATAAGTTGAAAAATTTGCTTGAAACACAACTTCTGAGAAATTTCTACGCTAGAAGAAAATTCCGAAAGCGCAGAAAGTAATTTTGCACGTACGTTTTCGGTGGTAACGTCAGAGACGGTAACTGTGAGGTAGTATCGAGGTTGAAATAGCCGTAGCTGGACAGCAGATAATCCCGTTGTGCTCAGTACGGAACAGTATGTTACGATTGTAAATAACTAAACTGCGTATTCTTTTGCTGAACCTCTTGCTCAGTTCTTGAAATAAAAGATGAGGTTTCAGCCCCTCTGCTGGTGAGTTGACCGATTCAAAATCCGAGTAGATGGTTTTCTATCCTGAAGGGGCTGGAGACAATGATCCTGGCATTCTGCTACTGACCTCCACGATTTTCAGTGACAGCGGCGTATTTATTTCCACGAAATTTAAACCAGATTTCTAAGGGAAATGCCTTAAACTCTTGAATAGCCTCAGTGGATTCAAAAATATTCTTAAGTAGATGGAAGAAGAGTGTAAGGCCTCCCAAAAGCGGTCGCACTGGATTCAGACAGCTCATAAATAACAAGGGTGTACCTTTTTATATTCATTTTATTTTCGATTGAGTTGTCACTCTCTAAGTGATTTTAACTTCGGAAAATATGCGCTTGTGATGGTGGAGCTGATGATCATTTGCTTCCTTTTTTGACCCCTTTTTGAAGGGTTTAGAAGAAACATATGTCATTGAAATTTGTGAACAATCAATTTAAGTTTAAAGGATTAAATCCGTAATGCTCCTTAAACCGATTACATCAAACTCAAAGTTAGTGGTTTTTTGAACGTCTAAGGACGGGCGGTCGACGATGTCTATTGTTCGAGTGATTCGAGATCATCGCTCGGAATGAGCTGACTTTTCTTGTTAAATTTTGAATATTGGGTTGGTTATTAACTTGCTTTTTCTGGTTTCCTGCAGGGCTTTCTGCCTAGTTTTTGAGCGTTCACTTTAAGACTGTCGGACGTGTACGTTTACCACCTTTAACATTCCTACAGTTCACCGTTCATCAAAGCTAAAGAATTCAAAATAAAACCAAAGAAATTGCACAATTTAAAGAAAAACAGTACATATAAGAAAACAAAAACGGAAAGAACTCTCCTCAGAAGAAAATAGTTATCGTTCAAGTTTGTTTGTTTACTCTAATATTATTTGACCAGATTCATTTTGAAGAGGCCAATTGAATTTCGGTGGGCGGTAATTCTGGAGGCGTCTCCGGCCGTCACGTTTTGTTCTACATTCGAGGGCATCGTTATCAAATGCGTTGCTATCCATCCACTTAAGCAATTTGATTCTCGTAAATCTTAAGCATGATTCAAGAGGTATCCTCAACTGATCGTGGACACGGAAACAGTTGGTTGGAACTCATACCGTTTTTGCCATCAGAACGAGTTAGACGATTGGATAAAACAGTCAATGGAAATATATGTCTTACCAATTTCCGAGTGCTATTTTATTCGAAGCATCAGTCGCATACAATTAGTATACCAATTTATTTGATTCGAAGAGCTGAAGTCTCCCTAGTTCATCTCAACTTAACGACGAAAATAGGGACTACTTTTACGTAAGTAGAGATATAAATATCAAACATCGCAGGTGCTCCTTCAAAAATGTATGCCTCTGCGAATGCTGGGCTGCTCTACTATCTTCCTTGATGGAGTTTCCGAAAGAATTGTCGCTTGCATTTGCTGCCTCTTATCGAAAGGCACTACAAGATTTGGGACATTCGCACCCCTTTCTCTTACCCGTCAAGGAACATTTACAGCTCCAAGGTTTACTTCTTTGAAATATTCAACTTCTTCAGATTCCGACAACGCCTTGGATGTGGCTCTTGTTCTTTACGAATTTGAGCGACTAGAATTTAGCAAGGACTGGAAGGTTACTGATGTCAACAGTGAATTTGGGTATTTCTGAGCTTTTTTGCTAACTGCTCTCTTAAGTATTTGTCGCAGTTATCCTAAATACCACATTATGCCCCGTGACATCAAAGACAATGATATACCATCTATGGCAACATTCCGAAGCCACAACCGATTTCCTTCTGTTGTGTGGAGATCGAGGAAGACGGGCGCCGTGCTTTTGCGCTGTGCACAACCGTGTGTTGGTATCATGTATTCTAGAAATGAACTCGACGAACATTTCGTAAAATCGGTTCTTTCAAACTGTAGAAATGACCACAAAGTGAAGAATCGTGGCGAAGGTAGACTGACTATCCTCCTCCCAGATTAAAACCTTAAATGCATTAGGACAAATTCCTTTGTCAACTCTCGCGAATATGCAAATGTACCTTTTATTTTCGTAGATCCTCCAAGACTCCTTATAATTGACGCTAGAAATTACAGTGCAGCCCAATTGAATCGTTTGCGTGGTGGTGGATTCGAATACGTCGAGTATTATGAGCAGTCGCAGATCAGATTCATGGATCTTCCCAACTTACACTCGGTCCGCCTTAGCTTTGAGCGCCTTACACAGCTATACGAGAGTAAACCAGAAACGAAGTAAGTTTTAGCATCTTTTTCTGATGAACAAAAGCGTCTTTGAGAAAGCTGACATTTAGGACATCTTTTTGCTCCATTAGATATAGAACTGACCATTTCCTCAATTATTCTCTAGGATAGGTACGTGCTGTGTTCCTGGTAGCTATTATAAAAATTTTCAATAAGTAATCTTAAGCTGTGGATCTGTGCATTGGTACACCACCTAGGGTGATTTCTATGAAATCAACTCAATAAGAATTTAGTCGCCCCCAATGTAAACACGTTTTATTTGTCGAAACCTTTTTTTCATACTGCACTGACGTTGTGAGTAGCCCCTCTGTCCATTGCAAAGTTTTACTGTCTGCAAAGTAACGAAATTTCTTTTTGCCTGACAAGTTTTTTTTTCCCTGAAGTTGGTATTCTGCTCTGGAGAAAACTTTGTGGCTGTATTACATAAGTCAACTCATAAAGTCTGCCTCTGAAGTTGCTGCTGCACTTGATGCTCACTGCCGTCCGGTCATGGTCCACTGCACGGATGGTTGGGATCGTACCCCGCAGCTGACGTCTCTTGCCAAGATCCTTTTGGATCCATTTTACCGAACTATTCAGGTACTTCGAACCTTCCATTTTTTATTACCTTTAAAATTTTATTTTTTTAACATGGATTTGTGCTGTGTATAGTATAACTGACGCACTTCAACGCGTCTTGTATCATTACCAGTCTCCGTAAAATTGAAACCCGCGTGCCTGTGGACCATTTCAAACCTGCAGCGTTTCCATGGTAGACTATGACTCCTCTTCAAGACAACCTGTCTGCCGTATTTGGCGGCAATGAAATCATTGTTTTACTGTTATCACAGACTTTTAGTGATCATTAGCAGTGGCATTTTTAGTTTCTGAGTGCCTTGGGAACCGGTCATATATAAATATACGTAGAGGTTAGGCATAAACCCATGAATATCGCAGCTCGCCGCGCCGGTAACACTTTATTTGACCAAATGATAAGCTTTTTTCTAACGCTTTTTATGAGTTACCTCGGCTACCCTTTGACCCATATTTCCCCGTGCGTACCCGTCATCCTAAAAGCCCAAGAATTTCCAACTATGAATGTTTTGTTGACATGCGAAAAGGGCGTCTTTCGTAGAGAATGGAATTCTTCAGGCTTGTTCATTTTATCAACACGTTAATTTCATGCACCTTTCCGTAGTACTCCATACTTGTCTCCTGTCACCGTTTTCAGCCAGCTAGTACAAATTTCTTACCCAACGTACATTCTAAACCTCGACTGAATACCGTCAATGCTGCATATTAGAACTTCAAACTTTTTTCGCTCTTTTTAGGGATTTCGTATTCTCGTTGAACACGAATGGTTGCAATTTGGCCACAAGTTCGGCGATCGTTGCGGTCACAATTCATCTAGTGGTCCAGAAGAGCGCAGCCCGATTTTCCTTCAATGGCTTGACTGTGTTCGCCAGGTGCACCGCCAGTTTCCCGCATACTTCGAGTTCAACGAATTGTTTTTGGTAGGTTTGGTTAACTTATTTTAACTTCCATCTTCCAATTCACCTTCCATCCCCTGTTAACCTTTGTCCGTTGTTTTATCAGATAAAACTGGCAATGCATACCTACTCCGGTCTCTTTGGAACTTTCCTCTTTAACTCGGAACGGGATAGACATGTAGCCCAGTGTTCCCAACAGACGTGCTCTTTGTGGGCGTTTTTGAACCCAACGCGTAATTGGTCTCTTCGAAACTATCTGTACGAACCAAAACAAGAGGTAAATTACCACTCTTTGTGCGCTTGATGCTTATGTTTCACCACTAAGCATGCAGAATTTCAGCCTTTCACGATAAACCATCGTATCGTATTCTTACAGACGGTCGATTTCTTACATTGCAGGTAATTAAACCCGCTTGGCAGGTGCGTAGCCTCGAATTATGGGATGCACTGTACCAAAATGCCCTTCTGCCATGTACAGTCTTCAACCCACCAGCTGCCAATGCTGCCACCTTGGAACACCGAGAACTCAACAAAAACCCTGCTACTTCAAATGATTTTCTACCTGATAACGCAAATTCACTTCCAGTATCGCAGCCATTGGAAGTTACCCCCCTGGCAACGGCCTCCAGTGGCCCACCAACGGGTGGAAGACCTGTTGTCCAGTTTGGTTCCAGCATAAATGCTCTCTTTGAGGACTCAGCATCGTCTAACGAACTGCCGCGATCACAGTCGCTGATGGCTTTATCAACCAGTTGCTCTCTAAAAGTACAGTCACCTGTAGCCTCGGTTGACAATCCCGCCACTCTCCACATAGACCTCATATCTACGACGCTCACCGCGACAGATGAAAAAGGAAAGTTCGACAACAGAATTGATTCTGGGGTTATTCGTGGTGATGCAAAGCTTACGCTCTCCGCATCTCTCACTTCGTTACCGGATACGGCAAGAGCGGTACACGCTATTGACAAAAGGAAAAAACTCTCAAACTCTGCTTCGAATTTGTCTTTTAATTTCGGATTAGATGCGCGACACTATAAATCCGAAACCGAAGCAGATATCTTGTGCACTTCACCATTGGAACTGCTACCTGTAAACAACTACCCGCCCGTTCATCCAAGTTCGTCACGTGGAAACATATCCAGTTCTGTGATCGCTGGTGGCCTCCGTACATATCTCTCAGACCAAGATCTTTCCTCTCAGAAATGTTCCCATAATCGGAGTGCAAGTGACCCACCATCGGCTTACAGAAAGATACGACTGTCGGTAAGTCCAATATGCTGTAAGGGGACCAGCTATGACTTGGCGCAAACGAAAAGGGGACGGGGTTCGGAGAGCAGTTGTGGAGGCGACGCAGTTGCTTAAACGCCGTTACTTGTATTATCTTTTTGGACCTGACATCAGAAACAGTGGCATATAAATCTAGTAGGTACACAGGGCACGCCTTATTTATATGATGCCCCAACACCTAAAGTTAGTAGTTCCTACATCCATCATGAATGCTGGTATTTTCTACCAAAATTGTTTGATCGTTGACATCTGAGTTGCTAGTGACCGCAATTCAATCGCCCGTGTTAGTGATTTGCGCAATAATCGTCCTGGTATTTCACTCACCCTACTTGTCACTGGAGGCGGTGTTCACCTGCATGTCCTTCACGCGACTAAGTACTTTGTTTAAGAAAACTTTTAGAACTGAGGTTAGTTGCGTTTTTTAGTAGACTGCGCATCGACTACCAGGACTTGAGCAACCCGCAATCCACACAAATTTTAGCATTTGCGACGGTTTCCATCTCATCGAATGTCAAGTTGTGGTCGGATCGCCGTCAAAAAAGTCACTACTTGCAAGTTAGTGTTATCCTTCTTTCGGATGATGCATGTTTAACCATCCGCATCAGTAGTAATCTTTGTATTTCCGACGTAGTTCCTCCGTCCGCAATGGCTGCAATATGTCATTCGAACCTTGATGAATGCCTCCGGTTTGTCTACAATCCCCTCCCTGACTGGTGTGAAAAAGGCTTCAGATACTTCCTTGGCGTGCGGGAGCGGTAGCTTAAATTGAAATCCGATGCGGTTTGATGTATCTTGTCTTTACCACATCGAAGCGTATCGCAGGGGAACAGATGCGGATAGAGTGCAGTTACGCGGCTGTTTATGGCTAATTGTGTGATCGCTAGCGCTCCACCAGCTCTCTTCAATCGCGCCTCTTGTCCATTGCGTCCGCACGTTAAACATGTTATGCATACTCGACAATGATCGCTAAAATCATCCATCACTCAAGCTCACACCGTTCCCAAAAATACGCCGCAAGGACCTTTACAGTCATATAAACGCGTACTCTACGGTGATGTTTGCCAACTTCGACAATCACCAGTAAATTGTTGTACTCGCTGGTGTGCGCGCGTGGGTTACGAAATATAAGGAAACTACGCCACCGCGCTTAATTACACGCCGATTCGATTTGATTTGTCAAGCTGCTGGTGTGTGAGAGGGCGTAGGTCGAGTAAGGTGGATCCAGCACTTGCTCACTCTAAACAACCAAATGTGTTTTTAAATTCTCCCGACGCGTTAACGGTCGTGGCTTTTGGGGTTGCCAGCTAACGAGGCAAATAAATCTTTCTCATGACTGAGAGTCAAAATTTAGTGGCTCCCCAAATTAGCCTTTATAGCACTCGGAAACCCCTCAATAAAGCCTACAGCGCTAGTTAGAGCCGCCACAGTGTGTGGCGTGTAAATACGAACTTTTTAATTTCAGTATTCACTCCGTCCACTTCTATTTTCAATCGTCTTGACTTTGCTTGCCATCGTAAGGCAGTGATAAAGACAGCAAGGTCTACCTCCAATAGACAGATTCACGTGTAAGTGTCTGCCGCTCCAACCTCTTGGAGCATTTTTGAACTTCTTCGTTTGTACCGACCGAATCGTCGGTCGCCGTTGCAGCTCAATACTTGCTTGTTATTTGTCGCTGAGGATGTAATCCTCTCGCCAGCAAGAACATTAAACCGCTGTTTGGTTCTCCGTCGTGGGTTGTATGTGCGGAAAGGCTCCACTAAGATGTTCTTCGAGTTGTCAACACCTGTTCCCATTCTATGACGAAGTTGTCACTCACATGCCGAACTCTGAATTTCAATCCGTTATGTTGTATTACTAGTGGCTTCCATCATTGCCAAACGGCCTCTGTTGAATCCAGAAGTCGGCGAACCTACTTCTCATCGATTGTTTTGCTCAACACTAAGTGCATTTTGAGGTTGCCACTTAGAATTCGGAGGATTTGGGCGCGTTCTAGGTGCCTCTGTTTTATCCTATTTGCTTTCCTTGGCCTGGTAAACCCCAGGGGGATAAAAGCAAATGGGACCGTGACCTCAAAAAAGTACAATGAGCCCGTTTTCTAGGAAATTAATAATCATGTTTACTAGTTGACTGCCGGTTCACAAGGTCGAAAGGTTTTTTGAGCACTTCGACGGTTGAAAAGAGTAGACCGTATGAAGTTCATTGGGTCAAGTTAAGGTCACTTCTTCGAGTATCCGATTTGTTCATGACCGACTAACTTAGATCGATTTCGCGTTGTTTTCATAAGCTTGGATCCACATGGGATATAAAACTGACGATCCTTCGATAAGTTCTTGGTCTCCTGGAAGTCGAATAGCCTGCCAAATACGACCATAAAGATTCACTATCCGTGGGCATGACAACTAAATTCTTGTCAACTCCCTCAGTGCATCACGTTCGATTTTGGGGAGTATCTCTTGTGGTCTGTGGGCTATGGAAAGTGGCGACACTTGACCGGGTGAAAGGTTTTTGTCTCGTCCTTCCTTTCTCTTAAGCCTACAAACGTTAGAAAAATAAAATTCGGATTTCAACGATCGGGTCTCCTTCTCAGGTTATTTCGCGTACTACTCCGATACGTAGTTATTGGTGTTCGTGAAGTGAACCCGGCTTAGCCGTCTCAAACACTGCCGCTAAAACCCCTCTTCTGTGATACTGGTGCTTTGACCATAAAAATGACCTCGAACTGAAAAATCCGATTGCAGAACGTCGGAGTCGGTGAGTAACAAAAAACGACTGAAACAGTGTTTAAAATCCAGGTATGTGATTTTGTCACATTGCATAGTATTCGACGAAGTGAGTCGTAAAGCGAAGCGACTGCATGCGCTTTCTGTAGGCTTCCGTCATTAAGCATTTAGTCACTCCCAACATTTAGGAAGGCCTAAAGGTACACACTCAGTACCGTTAGATGGGTGGGAAATTAAATTTGTTAGGAAACTACATAACGGAGGCGTCCCACTATCTCTCTTCTTTACGAAAGAAATAGGTAAGAAATTCTTAGTGTCACAATTGCTCAGTCAAAATTTTGAAGACGATGTCTTTCCGTCCATTCTTCTCCAACTCCGCTCCCAAAGATATTTAAGCAAGGATTGAACCACAGGGGTAGACTATGTCCAGGCTTAGTTTCCTAACAAGGACTTATTTAACCGACAATTTTGCGAAGGAGAGTAAAGGATCGAAAATGTCCATCAGCCAAGCAGTACGAGTTACGTGAGTGACTTCGTATAGCCTAAAAAGTCAAATCTCTAAGACAACTCTACTCTCGTTCGAACATTTCGACAAAATTAATAACACCATCCAACTTAACCCGAACCATCGTCAAATTATTTCCCATCGATGTCACATCATACAGTATTCACTGTTCCACCATCGGCCTGCCTCCCATCAGTGTGGCGTGATAGGTGGGGCATTAGGCTTAGCGTTCCCCACCCCCTACTTCCGTTGCTCGCTCGTGAGATAAAAGCCCTCCTTTGTCAGTGCGGTCGATCACTGTCCGTGGGCGTTCTGTATAGGTCACACTTTGGTTAACAGCAAGGGCCCGTGTAGTGAGAGTTGGCCAGCCCGGCGTTAGTGATACCCGTGAAAAGTATCACAGTCGATCCGCGTTAGGACAAAAAAGGGAGATGGGAAGGAACATTTTTGGTTTATTAACTGCCATCTGTCATTGGCGCCCCGAAACTACTAAAGACGGCGTGAGAACCCAGACTAGTTGTTACCATATAAGATGCCAGCGCCGACAACTCACTAACCATTAACTTTGTCAACGGTTTGCGTTATCTTGTCAACGTCCTTGAATAGTTTTTGAATTTGGCCGATGGGTCAGTCAGTGGCAGTTTTGAGGTTTTTTGGAATCATTTTCAGCCACATTCACTTCCACTCCTTATATTCACTCCCCACAAGACCATCAGCACCTTGCCGTCATAGTTGTCCTTCAAGGGCTCCAAAACGCAGGCTGTTTGTAATGATACCCTTTGCTCCTGATTTTTAAAACTATGCATTAAGTTTAGGATGTAGAATAGTGTCTCCAATATTATGCACTGAAAAAAAGTTGCTCCGAGGAAATTTAAACAAGGCCTGTGAAAAACGAAGCCAAATGTAGTATTATCATCAGATTTCCCGACGTCATTCGTCCACAGTCTGGCCAATTCAAAAAAACGTGAAAAGTCTGTGACATCACATGTGCTATGAATCCAATTGATCCCCGAGTCTTAGTGTGAACCTGGTGACTTATTTTTTTGCAAAATATATTCTGACAAAATCAGCCACCAGCCTGTTATTCAATTTTACTGACGCTTTTCCTGTAAGGACTTCACGTTCGTCGCCAGCTCGACCAATGCATATGCAAATTCTTAAACATCTTTCAAATAAATGTCCAGACGAACCTATTTCTTGTATTCTAAGATTTCAAATGTTTCCTAAAGCTAATACGAAAAAGGAAATCAGACTTATGCGAACAATTAGACCACTCCGTTAACCTCACATTGCTCTGATAGTAAACACGCGCTGTTTAGCACCACCCAGTCAACTAATTCTATAATGTTTTTCGTCCCTGCGGTTTTCTCATATTTGTTCAATTCGAAAAAATCCTGCTTAGCTGAAAAGGAGGCCACCAAGTTTGACCATATCCTCAAATTCCGTTTCGTCGGTAACTTTGATTTTGCTCAAAGGATAATATTATGGCTTTCTTTGGAATTCGGCTTGATCAGACGGCTTGTAGGGCCCTTTGCTGGCGTTGTTGCATATCTACCCTACTCCGACAGGATATCCGATTCCGTTACTTTGTTGGCCATGACAGTCGTATCACACTTCGGTCTGACTGCTCCAAACACAATTGCAACTGGTGCGCAATTAAGTTGTATAGGACCGAGAGGAATGTCGGCGGATTCGGAAAGCCAAGGGACTTTTGCAGGCTTACCGTAGTTGCTCTATGGACTCCGTCAGCCTCCCCTGGTCACTTGAAACATGGACACTGGTTATTACTCAATTTATTAGAAAGTTGAGCATGTTCGAATCCGGTTACTTTGTATGATATGGAACGAAATTGTGAGTAAAGTTTCTTCCGTCATTTATCACTATGAAAGTGAATGGAGTTCTGCTGACTAACCAAATATGGCGGTGAACGCATCTACCTGGGCAAATGGGCTAATGACCAAAAGAGAAATCGCCAGCAAGTAGGATAGTGGGAGCTCGTCCTTTACTCCACCTGTTTGGAAACTTTCGTTTAATTCGAACTGAACTTTTTCGGCTGTACTTGTGGTTAGATATCTTATGGGTTTATTTGAATTCACAATTGAAATCTGAACTGAATTCCTAAAATACTTCAGTTTACAATCCGCCTTTTAACTCGTAACCTTTTTCTTATTTGTGTCATCAGATCATGTAGGCGAGATCTGTTATTTATAAATTGACATTTTATGCTATTCTTGAAAAATGAGTATTCCTCGGCCTCCGGGGGTTTTTGGAGCCCTCGGGATGCCAATGGTATCCAAAAGGGGAGCATTTTACCTGTAGAAGCCAGTAAAACACTTCGAAAACTGCTTACCCTGGCCTTACTAATAGTTCCTGACTGAGACGACACTTATGACGTCATCTGTCCCGTTTTGTGAATTGCGTTAAATTATCACGATCTACATGCTAGAAACTATCCTTAGCAGAATCGATTGACAATTCGTATTTTTTAACTTTTGTGTTACCGCATTTTCAGCGCCGTCGCCACCTGCGCATGTATGCATTTCGTAATCATCGTTATGAACACTAATGTTATCTTATTGGCGCCAAAGAGGAAACGAGAAGTATTGTATTCTATGATGTTCTCTAGGGCGACAACAACCTGTGACATTATCCGCAAAAGGCACCGAAACTCAAGCTCCTTTTAGTGTCTCAGCCTAATGTTTTGGAAACGCACGTTGTAATAGCTTCGCTTGTGACCACCTGACTAATGTCCTAAAGCTTATTTATTAAATTATCTCTTGCACACTTCAGAGCTTTGTTGGTGATGACCTGCTCCTCGTGGATAGCCTTCCGCTGCCGGTCACTGACCACAACCAGACCTTGCAGTCTGCCGAAGTAGATGGTGGGCCGCAATGGAAAGATAAAAGTCCTCTGTCCGAGGCATCCTCCATATGGCCGGACAGCTCCAGCACGTCGAGCGACTCCCTTGCAAGTCAGAGAGCCGTGAAACCTGTCGAGACACTCGCTGGGTCTGCTTCCGTAGGCGCCAGTGAGTTGACTCTGGTCACAGGCGACAACGCGACTTTACGGGTAACCGACTACCGGTCCTCTGCGGAGATGACGGTAAGTGAACTATTTGGAGAGTGAGCTGTCGAATAGTCCCTCCCAACTGCCGATCTAACCTAACCCCTTTGTACTCGTGAGTGTAGGCAGTCAAATTTGTGAATAGTAACAAGGAATCGTTTCATCTTTGAGATCTTACTAAATGTGTCCTCACCTACTGACCTACTCTGTTTTCCTTGGAAGCA
This sequence comes from Schistocephalus solidus, assembly GCA_017591395.1. NCBI lineage: Eukaryota > Metazoa > Platyhelminthes > Cestoda > Diphyllobothriidea > Diphyllobothriidae > Schistocephalus > Schistocephalus solidus. The sequence goes on from WEDG01004283.1 coordinate 26,864, forward strand.
TAACCTCAAGCTCCTCTTGGGAACCTTTTGCTAGTGGCCTGACTTTGCATAATCTTTCGGTGAAGTCAATGGTTAGTAATCGAGAGCAACCGAAAGGCTGGTTTGCAGACATTTTTGTCAAGTCCGAGACACCGGATAGCTCTCAGTCTGTTTTTGCTGATTGCATCATTTTTCCCTGTACCAACAAAGTTGAACTCTTCACTTGCCTCCAAGATGTCAGCTCAACGTAACATCCCGCCCTCGGAGCTTCTGTTTTCACTGAGTACTGACTTCCGAAGTTAAGGCTCTGCTTAGCTGGCCTCCTTCGGATATGGGATGGGCATGATCTAGTAAGCATGAGTAGCCCTTATTATTGGGCAGAGCATTATCGTGTTGGCTACATTTGTATTGGCACGAATCAGCACATTGGTCGCTGAAATACCCGATTAAACCTTGGTTGCTCAAACAGTCGTTATATGCAGTGGTTTGACGTAGAAATAGTTTCTTGTTGATCCTGCATTCAAAGTTGGATGTCTCCATTAACCTCCCGCGACTCTCATCCTTTTAAGGTTTCAAGCTTGTGTCGGACGGTAAGTCCAGGCTTAGTGGATAATCGAGAATATTCGCTGTATCGTAATACCGTCATGGCTTCGGACCTTTTCGTAGGTGACGGACTTCTCAGATCAGTGCCCAGCCTGTCTCATAGCTAGCCTTTGCTGGAGACGGTTCCGCTATACGCCACCAATGGACGCACAGGGTAACTCACAGCCAAGCTAGCAGGTAGACCCCATCTTCCAGGGGTCTTTGTCGTCTTGTTAGGGGTAACTTACTGTCGCGAAGAGTAGCACCAAAGTGAGCCATCCGTTTTATCTATGATTTTGCTAACTGTCAAATGCAAAGTCCCAAGGCTCATGCACTAATCTTCGATGTGCTTTGTGCGATCGAAGACACAGCCTTAATTAGCCCTCATCCAGTCAGCACTCGAAAATCGTGCACAAAAGACTATCATGCCTATCCCTTTAGGCAAGCCAATCCTTGCCATTTTCACCTATTACCAAGCAGTGTTTTGATTGAAAAGCATGGAAACTTCAGCCGAACCATTTAACCTGGAGGAAAGGGGAAATTTAAGTCGATGAATATGCCTGAGACAAGAATGCAATCTTAAATATCGGTTTACCACTGTCAGATGGTATATAACCGCCTCTGTCAACTATGATCCTCTGCCCTAGCCTGTAATGCGTGTGGTTCGCCTGTTATAGATGTCTCATAAAACCTGATTTAATGAGAGCCCCGACTTTGAAGGCGCGTTCAAACACCTAATAATATTCCCGACAAGAATACTTATATTTTGTTAAACATATTTCCAAAGGCTCTCTGTTGACTCCTTTCATTAAGAACCAAACGGAGTCCTTTACCTTCACCTCACGCACTTAAAAAATGTCTGCCCTCCGTATTGCTTTTATTACAGCTGGCAGGCAACCTGAGGTATTTCGTACAACCCACATTCAGCACCTCGTACCTCAACTTGGATAATCCACTTCGGGGCTCCTCCTGTTCCGAAAACGGTGTTTCCTCTCTTCAGGAGACTGTAAACTTCACTTGTGATCCTTCTGGAGAGGCAGGGGAAATGACGCGTTCCTCCAAATTCCCTAACTTCTTCCTATCCGACGAACGATTTGACTCCCACTTTCACTCTGGTGTTCTTCCGCGCAGTCAAACAGTGGCTGGATCGGGCGCTAAACCCTATTTGCTTCCGATCAAAACTTCCTCTTCCTTGCGTTTCGGCTCCCCGCCCGAAAATTTGGATCTTTTCCTGAACGATGGATCGGTCTTTGATTCCCATGACATCAAGGTCAGTCGAAGTATTTATTGGCTTTGCGCTACCGAATATGTTCAATCTGGGTAATCAGTTTTCAGTGATAAAAAAAGCTATTGGGTCACGCAAAAAATAATGCAGGTAATGGAAATTGCTAGGGCCCAAATGACTGGAAAGGTTGTTTTTGGAATGGGTGTCAGACACACGAATAATAGATTGGGCTGTGTTTTGGTTAGAGATGACCTGTCTTGGCCTTTTCCTGATTTATTCAATTTCTTTTTTGTTTAGCTCTGCAGTTCTGATAAGACGAGTTTATTGTGAATATACTTAGCGTCGGGCTACCGACTTGTTAGTATCGACACCTTCTCCATCAGACTCGACAAGGGTCTCGTCTACGTTGGGAGTCAGTGGTGACTCGCGCATAGTTTGGATTGTAGTGACTAGGGGGCTTTCACCGTGTCGGTCCCCTTGTCTCCTCCCATGCCCGTCTTTTTCCGATCATATCAAAGGGTCGAGACAACTGGAGACGGGCGTTGACGCCCTGGCGGACCTTACAAAGTCCCTATCTACGTTGGTTGCACACTTGCTTTATCTTCATTTAGCTCTAAACAGTGATATCTCTTTTGGTGACTCGTGTTAATGCGGTAGATGATGAAAACTATGTCAATTTTTGTCATCTGCCAGATTCGGAGCTTTCCAATCCGATTCTGAAAACCCGGTCTATTTTCTAAAAGATGCGTCGATCTTGTCTTAGATCGCAGTGCCTGAATTTCAAATTATGATATAGTGGAGTGAAGATGGTGAACTAGGCCACCCTTCTTGAAGAGCACTCGTACTACTAAGCGCCCGAAGTAAAATGCCGAGTACAGTCTGTTTTCCTGGGCTTTCAGTGTAATCCAGAAGCAGAGAGCCCTTTTGCGTTTAGGACAGCATGTTCGCGACGGTTACTGGGAACAGTTTTTATTGCCGCTATGATAGAAAGTTATTACATTTTATAGTTTTTCAAACTACGAGCTGTGATTGCCCTCCTTTTTGATGTTCCTTCTTTTGACCGCGTTAATCTTTTTATAAAATAACCCAGCTTTTGCTAAGATTGTTCAGGACTGTGACAGCGTCTTTTCCTGGGGTGTTTTAGGCTCCTAATTTGAACGTTTTCTGGTAGTTTATGGTGGTAGACGACGCGTTTTAGAGCTTATTCATAATGGGCAAAACGCGTACGTCCTCGAAACCGCAGTTTATTGTCACTAGCAGAAAACAGCAGGTTCAACGTGGGCTGTTCCGTTTTCTTTTGTTGCACGTCTGACGCGGTTTGTGATTTTCTACCCTTTTGTTAGCGAGATTTGGCTCGATGGCGCCTACAAATTCCTTCCATTTTCGACTGGTAAACACACCCACTTATTCGCTTGTAGCTCTCGCCCCCGCAATCCCCGGTTAGCGATCGCCTGTACTTATGTAACTGACAGTTTTTAAATCACATTCACCTCATATAAACCCACTTCCTATCCGCTTGTCGGTTCTCGCTATGATCGAGTCATGACTTTTGGCTGCAAATATCTTGATATTTTTTTTTGAAAATAGTAAAAGTGGCCGCTTACATGTAAAACAGACAACAGCCTTTGCCTTGACAGACTAAATCTCCAGGAGTAAACTTACAAACCCCGTCAATTTAGCCGTATTGTTCGATGCGTATTCTACAAACGACCTCACAAGTGCTTGACCAACAAGTAGATAGATAGCCTGCTCTGTTCGCCGATCAGACGGTGCAACAGTCGCATCTTCGGACTGTTCACACTAACGAAACCCAATTTCAGATCTTGGATCAGGGCACCCAAAGGATGACTTCGTTTGAGTCACAAAATTTGCTCGCTGTTCTACCGACTTGTGCTTCGCAATTTGGCGGCGTTTAGAATTGTAGCGTCCTCAAACCCTAAACCGCAAACTGCTTTAGCATCATATCCGGTTTCAGTTCGCTTGCAATGGCCGACAAAGCGTCATTTTCTAGATCTGCCGTTGTAGGTAGGCGTTTTTTTCCATGACGTCGGGTACTTTGGTCATCGTCGCTAAACAACCCGGCGAGCTTTCTTGTCGCCTAAGCCATGAGTGTTGTCCTAGCCTTTAGAACCGAGTTAAAAGGACAGAGTACATTTATTCCACCTTTTAGTTCATATATTTATTGTGACGCCATCTGATCTTTCACTTTTTCACGAGATTTACAATCTAGTGATTATGCATGTTCCCCAAACGCACGTACGGCGAAAAATTCGTTACTTCTTCATATATTGTAGCTAACAGGTTGACCTACTCAGCCGTCTTTGTTTCTCTTTTTCAGCCATTGTGCTCTGTGTGGCCCTCGGATCTTGATGGCTTGCCAATGCGTGTGGACTCTGTTACTTTGCGCTTACACGAGAAGCAGTACCAGGAGGAGCAACTGCACCAACACCAACAGTCCATCATCAGCAAACTGGCCTCGGAGGTAGAGACTGCGAAGGGCGCCATTTCTTCACTAAAACAGGAGGTCGCGCGATTACAAAGGCTTTTTGAGTCTCAGGCTCGACGTAACAACAACTTTGGTGCTACCAGCAGAGACGGGCCTACGTTTTCCTCGTGTGAGACTGATGCGTGCCCCAACGGTGACCTCAACGCCGTTAAGCCGTCCTTTTCTCTAGAAGAGGTGCGTTTTGCCATACTATCCCTTTGTCACTTGCGTTTCTTTTTGGTGTCATCAACGGCGCTAGGTGTTGCCATCGTTCTAATGTTTTCCGCAAATTTACCCAGTATCGATTTCACCTTTGTTTCAAAGTCTTTTCACAGTACCTCACTGACACGTAATATTATTTTTCACTCTTCCACTCCGTGGTTCCCCTCCAAAAAGCACGTCGCAGGCTTTGAATTCTCGACTCACCTATTTTCTCAAGATCCACCGTCAGCTTGGACACATGCATGTCGTTTCAATCGCAACCTGTTTAGCCGATTTCCGTGTTTTCTAAATAGATATATTTGTCTTGATGAGTGCTGGCATGTTTTCTTATTCATCAGTACTGTTCGCACCATTGGCAGCACTCTGACGTGTGCACTTCTTCGTAAACTTCGAATGAGAATACGGTTCCAACCCACCCACCTAGCTTGACCACGAAATATGGGGCGGGTCCAGTGGTTATGTAATTCGTAGAAGGAGGTGGCGTGTATGGGCCCGGGTTTCATAGTTGACATATCCAGCTCCCCCTCACTGTACTCCACATTGGAGCTACAGATGTTGCACGAACAGGTGAGCCCCCGCTATTTCAAGGACTGCCGTTGAGGGAAGGAGTAGTTATGACGGTGGCAGAGGACTTGCGGTGGGTTTCACTGTTCATTGTCCGATGACTTATAATGTAATTTCCTATACAATCAGGAGAGAGTTGAGTTGTAAGCATTGCCGGTTGCTAATTTGAGCAGTTGGACAGTATTGCCTTTCTGGGGTTGAAAGTCGCCCTCCGCGTGTTGCAGTTCAGATTTCGATGTGAAGCAAGGCCATCCCAAAAGTGAGTGTCCAATATTCTCTGCTCTGTGCATTTCCTGCAGGTATCACCACCACCACCAAGGCGGCATGATTTCTTTTCGAAGTCGCGGAGGTTCGGGCAGTGGCAACCCCGTAGTCAACTAATCAATTTTTTTCAGCATCCCCTTTTACTACTCCTGTATGTTCTGCGTAGACTTTTCGCTAGCGATCTTTGCATATTGTAGCAACTTGTTTTTTTCTTTCTGATAGCTGCAGTGGCAGCAGCCTACTGCCAGCTCTTGCCTTGTGACTTGGGCCTTCCGACATCCACCATGTCAGCCCCTTCCTGACCACTTAACTCGTAGTGACCTGGCTAACAGGTGTTGGTAGCAGCGCCCTCTTCCCGTCGTTTCAGCTGATACAGGGATTTGAGAGGACTTTATATTCACTTGCACTGGCGCGGATTTTTTTAACCTTGATTGGACTAGTTTACTATTGATACTCACGCGTTCCGCCGACGATGATAACCGACTTGCAGAGGCTGTCCTTTGATGACTTTTGGGTTTTGGGCTTGCCCAGTAGACATCGGAACCCCCGCCCTGCCGTTCTTCCCTTTCCGAACCATATGCAAGGATAATCGAGTTATAGCATCCATGCCTTTTCTGTGACGGCATAATTTGCAGTATTATTCGCATTGCAGTGGCCTCACGCTGGATGTCTCCATCGATTATGGGGCTTTAGGGCGACTTCTAAGAAAGAGTTTTGGAGTATTGTGAGACCGGGACACGATGAGGCCAATAGTGCCGAATCATTCGCTATAATTGAAATCAAGTGCGCAATGTTTTCGGTGAGAGGGACAGAGAAACTGCCGTCTGAACGTTGTTTGCCTTTTCCCCTCCCCTTCATATGTAGGCGGCCCGTTCGAGGACCGATTGGGAGCAAGAGAAGTCCTTCAATGGGGATCCGGCAGCGGACACAGAGCAGCCCGTGAACACAACTGCGTGCGCGCCTATGAATCCACCCTAATAGTTGAGTCTCTTGAGTTTTGCCGCTTCCCTCTGACCATGCTTGATCCCGTTGTTGGCAGTAGTTTTCACCACTCAGTCAGATCGTTAGCGGTCACCTGGGTCTCCCAATCTACCACTCTTTTCTCTCTGTTCCTGGCGATCATTTTAGTGGTGGTTTATGCCAACCCCAGTCGTACAAATGCTTGACTGTAATGTCCTACTTTATTTCCGGAGGATGGAGCTAAAAGGGGAAGTTTTATGTTCAAAGTCAACTCAAAATGTCCCGCCAGGCCGTATTTTTGCCTCATACATCTACATGCAAAACTCTAACTTCGTTTTTCGTGAGTCTCCTTTCTGAACTCTGATGATTCACTGTCTTAGATATGTTATGCACGCGTTTTCTTTAAACCGCTTACACCAGAATGTAGTATATGCCTATTGCAAGAGAGAGAGAGCAGCTTCATTTCCGTTATTCTCTTTTTTATTTATTCCTCTTCGTTCTCTGTACAGGCGCTCTCGGATGCAATGAATTTTTCTGACAACTTGAACACAATGACCGATGATGATCTCATAGAATTGACAGATGATTACAGGCTACGCCCAATGAGTGCACGCCAAATGCTGCGAATAGTAACCCGTGACGTTCGTAGTCATAGCTTCTCCTCGGATGTCAGTTCTTTTGAGGTTGTTGATGCAAAAGATGCTGGACCTGGTTTGCCCTCGTCCGTGGACTCTACAACCATAGTGCTACCAGAATGCGGAACTTGTCATCTGCCGTTTGCGGCCACCAGACCGTCACATCCATGCGGGTAAGCACCACGACCACATTACAATGATACCGGTTCTGCCTATTTCACTTTAAGTAGACCCACAATTTACCAGTGATATCGCTGCTTTGGTAGTGCTGAGGTGCCCACGGCAACAGTTCTTGCTAACCTTCCGACGTCTGATCATGCCTTCGGATTTTTTGATACTGCAATACGCGAGACCTTCCTGTAGGAAGGGTCTCCACCATCTGTTCGGCCGAGAATAACTGACCGAATAATCAAAATAGGAAATTACTTGTAGTATGTCATTGGCACCACGTAAAAGAAAGATAAGAGGATTGCCATGGTCAAGAATGCGATACTATCTTGCCTTGACCTTGTTCGCTTTAAGCGGTATAAACCATCTACCAGACGATAAAGGGCAATGCGCACGACGCATTACTTTATTGGCTATGTTTGTGTCTCGAAAGCCTGAAAGCATGTATCGGTTTAATTGGATCAGTTTTTCTCGATTTTATGCCTGATGGTTTGCGTATTAACTTGATTCCTGTGTATTGTAAGCTTACCTAATCCGCTTAGAAGACTGTCAAAGCGTTCGCTCGTTCAGTACTATCTGAACTGCGATTTTCTTTCTGGAAGGAGTAACTGGCAAGGAAGACAGGGATAACTATTTTTCGATTATTAGCTATCGTCAGACAGCCGTAGCCATCCCTGGGTCTGCATGATCTGGAATTTGAATCCGAAATCTTCACTCATTTATGGTTAATTTCAACGCTGTACCATTGAGCAACGGGCCCTTGTCCTGTTGGTTGCTATCGGGAAATTAATTATTTGGTCGCTTTGCTACCCTATATTTAGCCGCTCGTCCATGGCCCCGACTACCGGATGGCGGTGCCAGTTTGATCTCTGACGCTTATCCGTTCGGTCTGTGTCCCTCCTGGCGTGAATGACTACCGTATAGAGACTGGTAGGACGTCAATGTTTTAAGATGTTATTGATCCATCAAGTTGGCTGCGCCCTAGGCCTTTTGTCTATGCGCAGGCGTTTGGTTTGTTATTAGAAATCCTTAGCAACCGCTCTAATTACAGCCTTATCCTTTATGACCGCGTGTCAGTTCCTTGGTCCACGGTGATGTTTATAGTGACAAACGGTGGATAGCCATTACTATAATATCGATGTTTGCTTTATCTTTTAGAGACTGCGGTCGATTATTCTGTGAAGTTTGTCTCAGTTTTCCGCTTGTCTATGACGGGGTCTCCTTTCACGCGGGCCGATCGATGGGAGTCTGTGGCAGTTGTTATCAGCACTTCAACGCTTCTAATCACGAGATGTTGCAGCGGCCACAATCTCCTCAGAAATACGCCACAGATCCTTCTGCTCCTCTTTCACAGCCCGATTCCATTGAGTCGACCAGAATCGTCGAGTCTTTCCCACAGACCAAGGCCGGACCGCCTTTGCCGAACAACGGTACGCTTGGCTTATTGGCTGAGGTTCAGGAAGAGTTCCCTAGTCATCCCAATATCCACTACCGCTATATGAACTCAGATTCGCGTGCTTCCCATAGTCAGCCTGTTCCGCGAACATACTCCACTCCTGATGAAAGCCCCGTGAAAGAAGGTAAAATCAATGCCTACCGCTGTCGGACCGTGGGAAATTGTTCATCACCATCCAGTGGACGCAGTCAAAACGGTATCGCTAGGGCTTGATTATAGCCTTGTCACCGGCAGACGGGCTTTCCTTGTCTTTGCTCAAACCGGTGCCTTTGGCGCTCTCTCTCTCTCTCGCTGTTCTTCTGTAAGATTCTTCTATTTACCCATCCACTTTCCTTATAGACTCCTCCCTGCCCCTTCCCAATTTCCGAGTCACCTGGAAATAAAGCCACCTTCAGTTCCTATTGCTTCATCTAACCTGTACACACACACTGTCAACTTATTTTCGTATGCTAACTTCTTTTTCGATACTAATTTTATGTTTCCCGTTACACGCCCGTTCCTCCTCTTCATGATGGATACTTATCTGTATGTACTATAACCCATCCTCTCAAATAACTGACAGTACACACTGCGACCCCTGATCGCACCATATAGTGCTTCTGTTTCACAAACGCTGCTTAGCGCGCTAAGCAGCGTTTGTGAAACAGAATTATCACGGTCCCGCGGGACCCTGCGTACTGTTTTACCACAAGCAGCGCTTGCGTACGCCACGTGTGCTTAGCGTGGCGCACAGCGACTACTTCAATTTGCTATCCACTTTCTAGATTGGTTTGCTGTTTTTCTACGTTGTTCTCCCCACCGTGCGCGTTTGCCTAGGTTAAATGCTGCTGTGTTTGAAGGCCGCGGGGCCACTAAGCATTGCTTCTCATCTGGTCCGAATCAGCGTTCAGGAGCAAGCACTGCAGATCCATCTGATTTCTTTTTTTTCTTTATCAACAAAGATCTCTTTGCCTCCTCCCCTCGCTCTCTTGTGTACAGGCCACCCTCAGCTTGTATACGCTTCGGCCACTTGTGTAAATAAATATATCCGTGACGGGTTATGACTTCTCGGCATTGGCAAAAGTAACTACTAGCCTCTCAGATTAAGATTTATTTTTAAAGACTTCAACAAAGAGCGAGGCCTCTCTCACCATGAACTGGTTTGTACTGTCTGTAGTAAGCTGTTGCTCTTTTAGTATCCGTCACCAAGCCTACTCGGTAGTCGTCAAGATAGTTGCTGTTTTTGCCTTTGTCATTTCTCTGCGCTTTCGCTTTTACTTGGTTACTATTTGTTTCGTTCAAACACGTTCGGATTTGCCTTTAGGTGGCAAGGCGTGGAGTGTGATTAGAGCTGCCAGTTTTGAGAATCGGACTACTTTACTTTCCTACTGTCGCTTTGGGAGCCGTGCAGAAAGTGTCCACTTTCTGTTGGTGATTGAAAAATGCAGCTCCTTGGTCAGTTGGTGGTCGCCACACCCCCCTTTTTCTATCGCTTTTTCTGATAGCCCACACTAGGTTCTTTCAGCATAAAAGTGTAAAATTTAACTAATTAATTTTTAAATTCAAAACATCTGGGCAGACTGAACCGGATACTTCAAAGACCAGCATGCCTGTTACTTGGCTTAAATTTCTTGGAACATTACCGTCTTCCTTGGCTGACTCCGCTGGAAGTTTTATTTGAGAACGAGTCCTCTCCGTGTACGAATACTAGCTAGGGTTTCATCCCCTTACAACTTCAATAGATTTGATGGGTTCGAGCGTTTTGGACTTCGGTCTCGACCGGATAGAATCAGCTTCAGTATATGTTCCGGAGTGGCTACTGGTTGCAGCGTCGGATGCTGTTCTACGACGATTTCGCCACTGCTGCGGGTAGTTTATGTAGAAAGGAGTCGAAGTTGGCCAGGAAGCTTACGAAGGTCTTGCGAAAGTTTTGCTAGGCGCGACGATCGGCTACTAAAGTAGTACTAGCAATTTTGAAACCTGAAGGCATGCAGGATGCTGGGGAAAAAGTAGATGGACGGGATCCCTACGCTGTCACGTTCCAACCCCTTCCCGTATACCCTTACTGCCGACACACTCAGCGCTTGGTTTAAGCCCCTTGTATACAGCGTAAGCCAGCACAGCAAAAAACGTATACTTCAGCCTCCAAGCTCTGGTGGGATGCCGGTTGCCACGACGGATGGCCGGACTGCTGTGTACGCAGCCTTATCTACTGGCTGTGTGCATTGTTTGGCCTTTTTGGCATGCTAGCGCGATCCTACTGCGCAAGCACGTTCACGCGCGCGAAGACCAGTGCCAAGACTGTTAGGGCGTATCGATTGGCGGCGGCGTGCGCACCTCGCCAGATCAGCGGGTTTAGTCACGTGTTCTGCACGTTGTTATAGCGCACGGATTGCACACGCCCAAATCGTGTGCATGACTTGTCGCGTAAATAGTCGAAATGCGTTAAACTGCATTATCGCCTGGAGACCCTATCTGGCGATGTTAAATTTCACCAACTGGGTGAACGACCAAAAAAGCATCACAACGAGGTCTGCGGCCCAACGATGCGATGATTTATCCACACAAATTTTAGTAATGCCTGAGACCGACGATCTCGGTTTGCTTTCCTTTGGATTATGAGCTTGCTTAGCTTCCATGTGGCCTCCTTGTTGCCTTGGTTAGAAGAAATACAAGATAATTTCAAATTGATGATAAAGTACGCATCCCAGGGCCTGTTCTGTTAAAGATAGGAGGATTCCAGCGCCCGATATCCGATTCTTCATGACAGATCTTCCCCGTTCTTATGAAACTGTTTGAAGGGAAGCGGGGGGACAGCCTTGCAATTATTTTGGTCGACGCGTCCGACTTTCCATGCGTAACTGGGATACATGTTCACTTTGGGTTGTCAAGCCGCCGAAATAGTTGGTGAGCTTTCGTGGTACGTGTTTTTTAGGCGCCAATTTCAATGGGACTGTGGTTTTATCAGTCGAATGGGTAACAGTGTTAGTTCCCACCTCATCTGGGACGGCAGTCACGGATCTGTACACATTACTTACATATGTACAATGAATAAAGGCATAAGATTTTGAAATCCCTTAGCGATGTTGGTCTAAGTTTAAAGCTCTGTGGGGCATAACTGTCCAGAGAGTAAAGCTTTGTGGGGCCGGATTTCAGGCGCCCGGTGCAGCGTTGAGCATTCCGCGTGTAACAGTAGCAACCTGGTTCTCAACCAAGGCCGACTCGGACATGCCCTGTCTCAAGGCGCCATGACGACGTCTCACTCTCATCCAGGAGGCCCGCTCTCGCGGCGGCGGATGTGTGTCCTCGTCTAGCTGTCAACTTCCTCCAAAGCAGTCTGTACATGATGCAATACTTTCATTACTAGTGTCCAACTTCTCTCCCTATTCGCGACGGAGCCTCGGGTTTTTAATAACTAGGGTCTCTATATGACCTAAGCTGCCGCAACAGATTCACGTTTTCTCACTAATATTTAACTTGCATAAAGTGATTCTGTATTGTTGCTTGATTCTAAACTTGAATAAAGCATTTCTAACCTTTTCACAACAGCCTTAATAAGAATTCAAAGTTTTTACCTTAGTAGTACATTGCGCATTAATTAGCAATTTCGCTGTTAACGTGCAGCTTAATTGAGTGAAGTACAGAAAGAAATTTCCTCTAGAAAGGAGTTCTATTAGCAGCCTGTACAACCTTTTCACAGTTTTGCTAAATCATTGAACCACATCATCCTGCACTAATCTGTTCATGAGGGCTAAATTGGGACGACTCACTGCTCTCTGTGCGTGTAATACTTCTGCAGTTGCCTCTCATAGGGGATTTTCAATTACAAGTTTGCTGTGCATTTGGGGGGTGAAGTCTCGCAATGATTTCTGACGCGTCTGACTTCAGTAATTCGTTCATCCGATTTCCAGTCGAATACCTGCGAAGCGCTCGGCGGTGCAGTGAGCTGAATTGCTTGATGCTGCACCATTGCATTGATTCCACACCGTTTAGGTGGGCTTTCGCTTTTCAGGAGTAGCCGGCTTCGAATTCAATCACTGTTCGCAAGCATATTTTGCCTTTAGCTCCCAAAAGACTAAATTGCATTTTTGGAAGCCGAAATTAATGTCTGGGTTGCTTCTTTTGGTTTTTCCTTTTTTAAAAGTGACTACTAAAACGCAAATTGGATGCGAATTTAATACGCTACCTCAGGACCCAAAGTCATTAGTCAGCTCCCCCATCCTCAATAAGGAAGGTGAAGGAAGTGATCTTGTACAACGGTGCTCAATTTTAATTAACTTAGGTGATGTTATTCGTTTTTTTAAGAGATCTGTCGAACCAGAAGTTTCTAGGCCTAAGGTGACTGCAATATTAGTAGATTTGAGGTAGTTGGCAGGACTGTTAAGAATTCTTTAGAACGGATACGCGGCGCTGAAATTCCTGTCAGGATTTAGCACTGCAACCGAGAATTCACTTTTGGTGTCCATACCAGTTACGAATTCCAAGCACGTGAATACTCATTTGGTAGACTCCAGTTCAGTTACCGGAAAGGGTTCTGTTACTGTCAACTAGGTCCGACGGTCTCCTTCTGGGCCGCTTTATGACGAAGCGTTTGGTGCAGGATTATTTTTAAAATTTAAGCAGGTTAGAAAACACTGAATACCTTTTTCACTTCGAGCATTCAGACTAGCAGTCAGAAGTCTTTTTGCCTTGTTCAATTTCAGGGGAAATTAAGGCGCGAACTTGGCATAACTCCTTGGGAACAAACCTTTTTACGTCTGAAATGTGATATGAATAGTTGAACTGCGTCATGCAGCCACACAGGATCGGTGAAACACGCATGCTGGAATTGTAGTTAGTGCGTGTGCTGTCAATATGGTAGATAATTCATGACCTGCAGATGCTCTATTACAAGAGTGACGCAAAAATTACAGGCTCCGTGGTTAGCAGTGGAAATGAGTAGAAACGCTTTTATGTTGAGGATATTTTTGATGAAAATTCAGCTGGTATTCTCCCCTCTTGTGGGAAGCGATGCACGTATTTTGCAACCAATTGGTCTGAGTTAGCGACTTTTGTGATTGGGCAATGACCGTATTTACGGTAAAAAGTAAAATAATTAGCAAGAAGTTATAACGACAAAGGTTAAAGGCACTGCGATTACAAGTTGTGGCTTATTAACAGTTATTAGTCCCCTAATAATCCAATCTAGTGTAGGCCAACAAGACATTTGAAACCGCGTTCAATGCATCGTTACGAAATCGAAGTCCACCGCTCTATCTTCTTGAGTTGACCTCGTCCACTTTTAATAAAGGCCTCTTTAGTTTTAATTGAAAGGCATTCTTTCTATCATGCTCGGCTTTCTATTTTTTTCTAAAAGCCTTTTGTCGCAAACTCCAAATTTTTGTTTGCATATAATACTTTAAGGATGTTAGTTCTTTCAGGAGGTATGGGAGTTCCTATAATTACTAGTTTTCTCCGCATGAACAGTAGTGCTGCTTTTAGTTTTCAAATAAGGTGTAAGTCACTCATGCTACCTTTTCCAATGCTTCCTTATTTTAATAAAGTTTGTAAATATGCTTTGTGAGTCCATTTTGTTAATGCTTTTGTCTAATTCGTACCTCCGGTTATGGATAGCACTTTTTCCTAAGGTGGATTCCCCCTCTTTGGAATTATGCAAACTGTTATTTACTATAAATCTTGTAGTGTAGATACACAGTTATGATCACTTTATGACAATTGTACTCCACCCAAGCCCTAAACTCAACTTGATATATATATATATATATTGAAAACAGGCATCCCAAGATATTCAATAGAAAAGACGAAATTCTTTGGGAAAAATTAGAAACTTTAATGCGTAAATTTTCGAGACTGGTCCCACAGCTCGTCGTCAGACTACAGGCAGTGTACAGGAACAATTAATCAATTAACCGTGTTAAACAAAGGATTCTGAGATTGCCCAAAATCCGAACCAATAGGCTTTGAGTGTATTTTGTCATCCCGTCGTGATTGGTTGTACGCGTTTGAATTTTTATTTAACGATTTTGTATGTGGCATCCAAATCGATATGCCGGTTGATGCATGCCTCATCTGAGTGCATTGCTTCCAGGAGTTCACGGCCTTTTCTGATTGGGCAGATGCCAACAATCCGTGTTTTCTCCCATGCAAATTTATGTCCGGTTTCCAGTGTATGCATAGCCACTTGGGATAAATGGTTTCGTCTTCTAACCGCCAACTGATGTTCGTGTAGGCGGGCTGACACCGATTTCCCAGTTTGGCCACAATAAACGGCATTACAACTGGAACATGGAATTTTGTAGACAACACCTTTTTTATCAAGGTAGCTAACCCTGTCCTTAGGGTGTACAAGCTGGGAGCGTAAAGTAGATGTAGGGTGGTGTGCTACTTGTATCTGGTGTTTTTAAAGCTGTCTTTCGACAAGCTCAGATACATTTTTTAATGTATGGGAGAGTTCGCCAGGTCATTGTTTTGGGTGCCTGGGTGGCCGTGGTGTTTGAAATACCTTTCTCTTTGGATTCTTGTTGTTTTAGACATCGATACACGAAGTCACGTGGGCATCCGATTTTAGAGAACAAGTTAAATAGGTATTTCATTTCTGCTCGATAACTTTCTTCATCAGAGCAGTGTGTTTTGGCTCGATTTAGGAGACTGTAGACAGAACTCCTTTTGTGAGAGATAGGATGATTACTCTCAAAGTGTAGGATGACCTCAGAATATGTTTCTTTGCGGTAAACTGAGGTGTGGAGTGATCCATCAGTTTTTCCGATGTACGAGGACATCCAGAAATGGGAGTTGTCCATCAGCTTCCGTCTCGAACGTAAATTCAATTCCTGGAAATGTTGAGTTTAGAATTTTGTGGAGCGGATCTAATAGTTCTTTCTTGACGATGACAAATGTATCATCAACGTATCGTAACCACAATTTTGGTTTTACACCAGGGAGAGCTATTGATTCCAATTTCTGCATTATAGCTTCAGCCAGGAAGCCGGATATGGGTGACCCCATAGGGGCTCCTTTAAGTTGTTGATAGCATTGGTCGGAGAAGGAAAAATTGGTTTCTAGACAAAGGTCTAGGAGTTGGAGTGATGCATCGGCAGGTACATCAGTGACGTAGGCGTGGAGTAGTTCTTCGGTGCATGATCTCGCTAAATCAAGGGGGATCGAGGTGAAGAGCGAGACCACATCGAATGAAACCATTACCTCGTCAGATGTAACTGTGATTCCTTTTAATTTGTCTAGAAAACTTTTTGAATCTTCAATGGAGTATTCAGAGTTCTCTGTAAGTGGATATAGCTGGTGAAATAGCCACTTTGAAATTTTATAATTTGGTGCACCGATTAAAGAGACTATCGGTCGCAGTGGGATACCAGTTTTGTGAATTTTTGGAAGACCATATATTTTTGCAATGGTGGGTTCTTCCTGTTTTAAGGATTTAGCAAGAACTTCTGATATTAATTTCCTTCCCGTAAGGCGTTTTAGTGCTTTTTTCAATGCACGAGTTTTGGGATTTTGTGGGGTCTGCAGACAAAGGTTTGTAAGTTGAATCGTCTTTTAAAAGTGAAAGCATCTTCCCTGTGTAGTCTTCTTTGTTTAGGATGGTGGTTGCACCTCCTTTATCAGCAGGTAGAATGATGATATCTTTTTCTTGTTTCAGTGCCTTGAGTGCTTTTTCTTTCATCGCAAGATAATGTTGAGTGTTTACTTCGGTTATTCAAGGCATGTACAGTACTGCTGCGAATTGCAAACTGTTCTTCTTCTGTAAGATTTGTTGATGATATGATTGATTCAAAGTTTGCAAGGAAGTCAAGGTAGTTGGAATCCGATGGATTGTACTTCATTCCTTTGGACAGCACCTTTTCCTCTGTTTTTGTTAGGACTTTCGAGGATAAGTTTATGACTTTATTTGGATACATCGTATCATTGTGATTTTCATGAGAAATTCTCATCCACTTTTTTCGTCAAGATGCTTCTCTTTTTAGTCGTTCTAGTTCTGAAACGTGCGTGATAGTTTCCTATAGTGTTTTAAATACGTGCAGGGAGTTGGTCATGGCAAAATTGCATGTTTTGTTCTTTCTGCTCCTTGAATCTACAAAGTCGATAGTGTGCGTCTGTTATAAATGCTCCAAGCATTTGATAGCCGTAACGGAAAGCGGCTTGGAAGCCCTGGGATGACTTTTTATTGCGGGTTTTATCTTCACGGATTTCGGTAGAATCCTATTGTTTCGACAACGGTGTAAAAATGATAATTGTTCTCGCGTTAAACTTTCGCGAATGGTACACTTTTCCCATCGTCGAGCATAAAGCAAAACACTTCGCTCAAAAATTCGTACGTATGTATTGAAAAAAACAGGCATCCCAAGATATTCAATAGAAAAAGACGAAATTCTTTGGGAAAAAATTAGAAACTTTAATGCGTAAATTTTTCGAGACTGGTCCCCCAGCTCGTCGTCAGACTACAGGCAGTGTACAGGAACAATTAATCAATTAACCGTGTTAAACAAAGGATTCTGAGCTTGCCCAAAATCCGAACCAATAGGCTTTTGAGTGTATTTCGTCATCCCGTCGTGATTGGTTGTGCGCGTTTGAATTTTTTTCTTTAACGATTTTTGTATGTGGCATCCAAATCGATATGCCGGTTGATGCATGCCTCATCTGAGTGCATTGCTTCCAGGAATTCACGGCCTTTTCTGATTGGGCAGATGCCAACAATCCGTGTTTTCTCCCATGCAAATTTATGTCCGGTTTCCAGTGTATGCATAGCCACTTGGGATAAATGGTCTCGTCTTCTAACCGCCAACTGATGTTCGTGTAGGCGGGTTGACACCGATTTCCCAGTTTGGCCACAATAAACGGCATTACAACTGGAACATGGAATTTTGTAGACAACACCTTTTTATCAAGGTAGCTAACCCTGTCCTTAGGGTGTACACGCTGTGAGCGTAAAGTAGATGTAGGGTGGTGTGCTACTTGTATCTGGTGTTTTTTAAGCTGTCTTTCGACAAGCTCAGATACATTTTTAATGTATGGGAGAGTTCGCCAGGTCATTGTTTTGGGTGCCTGGGTGGCCGTGGTGTTTGAAATACCTTTCTCTTTGGATTCTTGTTGTTTTAGACATCGATACACGAAGTCACGTGGGTATCCGTTTTTAGAGAACAAGTTAAATAGGTATTTCATTTCTGCTCGATAACTTTCTTAATCAGAGCAGTGTGTTTTGGCTCGATTTAGGAGACTGTAGACAGAACTCCTTTTGTGAGAGATAGGATGATTACTCTCAAAGTGTAGGATGACCTCAGAATATGTTTCTTTGCGGTAAACTGAGGTGTGGAGTGATCCATCAGTTTTCCGATGTACGAGGACATCCAGAAATGGGAGTTGTCCATCAGCTTCCGTCTCGAACGTAAATTCAACAACTTAAAGGAGCCCCTATGGGGTCACCCATATCCGGCTTCCTGGCTGAAGCTGTAATGCAGAAATTGGAATCGATAGCTCTCCCTGGTGTAAAACCAAAATTGTGGTTACGATACGTTGATGATACATTTGTCATCGTCAAGAAAGAACTATTAGATCCGCTCCACAAAATTCTAAACTCAACATTTCCAGGAATTGAATTTACGTTCGAGACGGAAGCTGATGGACAACTCCCATTTCTGGGTTGCGCGATAAATCTGAGCTACACCCCATTGCTTAACTTCATGGACTCTGCAATCAGCAAGGGAGTATCTGGCCGCATCTTCCGCACATCCAGATGACCTCCGCGATGCCCCCCCCCCCCATGGGCGACAGTTTTTTCTCCTAAAAATAACAAGTAGTTTTTTTACTGTCTCCTCTTTTTCAGCTATGTTCCAACCCATTAGCTCATATCAATTGGCCTTGCCAAAAAACGGAGATACTTTTTTGACACCACAACACGCATTTACAAATAGGGAATTCAAAGGTAACTCACCTACATCTCCCTCAAATATACTGAACTGATATCCTCTTCCTACCTACCTTGCACACTTTTTAAGTGTTCCGAATCTAACTCTCCGGGAGGGATGTCCAAATTCTGGGAAAAAAACTGTGTGAGCTTTTTTAATTCGCCTTCAGGTTACGGTGGTTACTAACTTAAAACCAGATTTCAACGGCCTCGCCTGAGTGGTTTTTTCCAACTATCTAGTGCTAAAAGCTTAATTTATTTTTATCCGGCTTCAGCTCATAAATCTACTCGCGGTCGTTATCCTCATCTTCACTTAATCCCCATGGTTGAAGGAATCGGCCACACTAATATCGCCCGCGTTCCATGTCCGATGAACCTGCAAACAAATGCCGGCTATACAGAAGGGAAATGGTATTGCCACTTCTAACACACAAAGTATTTAAACAATTGATGCTACGACATGGTCGGCAAATGACTAGGATGCTTGCATATGCTAAAAGCATTCATGTAGTGCTGAGAACTCTAGGGTGCTGAGGGAGAACCACTGAGATGAGGTGACTACTACTACCGCGCTGGAAAACACCTTGATATCGTTTGGACGACAGAGGTGTGCGAACAGGTATGCAGGCCTATCGGTAAAGTTTACGGCACTGCAGACAGCGCTGGCCCCAGAGATCGAGAAAATTTTATTACACAACCCCTCATAGAAACGTCTTAGCGAGGCTCAAGCAAAAGTTGACAACTCAGATCTGATTTTAACATAACTGATGGTGATCCGGTTGCCTCTGCCATTTCCTTCAAATATATGTCACAACAGACCGGTGTCAACGATGAGGTCAAAGACTTCCCCGAAATCAATTCACCTCACCGCTCATGTCTTACCAAAAACGCATTCGGTACTTAAAGGAGTCTCGACAATGCGAAAGACGCCATCAGCTTCTCCTGCCTACTAATGACAGGAAGAGACCAGGATTTATGTAAAAATTAATAAACAAATGTCAAACCACCTGATCATCAAACACACCCGTCACGCGGCAAAGTTCCAGCAGGGTTGTCTCCGTTCCTTAAAACGAAAAGCACAGTTAAAAAGTGACCAAACGATTAGGGGCAAGTTAGTTCAGCGCCTCGGCACAGGACAACAAAGGGCGCTTAATTGGTTGAAAACCCGCGTCGGAATAGTTATTTTGCCTGCTGACAAAGCTCGAGAAACCGTTGTTCTCGACAAGGCGGACTACCGAAACAAAGCCTGGTACTCATAAACTCTCGAAGCCATCGATGTCTCCGGTCTAAAATCACTGCTGGCGAGTGTGAACAGAACTCGGACTGGGCGAAGGAGGACTAAGGTATTCCACTCGAAAGACTAGTATAAGGCAAAGCCCGCAGAAGCAGCTGTGACTCCACCCTTCAGTCTTCCAAAATACCCAAGCCAGATGTCCCTCTCTGCGGCCAATTGCCTCCTTCAGAGGCACGCCCACATACGGGCTTGCAAACCGGGTATGCCAGAAGTTCCAGTTCATAATCACAGGCTCGCAAACAACGATGCACTCAACAGAGCAGTTCCTGGACAAAATGAAGGTGGTCATAATTGAACTGAATGAACGCATGGTGTCATTTAATGTCATCTCACTCTTCACGTCTGTACCACAGGCCCTCTCCAGCGGCCAGTTGCGTCAGACAAACGTCGAGAACGGTAGCGAGCTCTTAGTTCAGGATGTCGTAGAGCTCGTGGGGCACTGACACAAGACATTATTAAGCATTGAAGAGATGCCATATGAACAAATTAAGGACACCCGGTGAGTTCTCCAATCCCCGAGCTCATTGCTGCGGCGGCTCTCCAAAGGCTCGAAAGAAAACTGCTGGTGGAGTACAACCAAAGATTTAGATTTGTGCCGTTGGTAACGCTTTTGTCCTCATTGACCAGGACAGGACTGATTACGATAAATAACCACTTAACTTGATCGCGCCCGCTCCACCGTTTCTGACACAAGAGAACGTATAGGACAGGACATCCGTTCTTGGATTTGCTCGGCTGCCGCCCAACGGATGGCCAGCCGGCGATAACAGTCCATAAAAATAACTAACACGCAGCAAACTCACAGTTAAAACAAAAAAACACAAACGAAACTGTGCACGCAAGTTAGACCGGTGGGCGGGAACTGATTGCAACATGCTAGTCATCAAACGGGACGAGATGAAATTCCTTCGAGAGTTCTTTGGAACCAATGGATATTCATTATCATTTGTTGAAATGAATCAAAGTGCCAGAAAGAAAGCGGAATGAAGAGATATTATTACTGCAAAGTTCGTTTTCGAACATGTCTACTATCAGCTGGCAAGCCCCACTCCGGCCCCGAACGATATTTTAGCGATGACCGATGGATGATTTGGCCTGACGGCGACATAGGGTATAGAAACTTTATTTTGCCTCGTGGTCTGCGTTAAGTCCTTTGTTAACCGTACCACTGCTGTGAGGGCTCGGAGGAGTGAACAGATATCGGTGTTAAAATTGAAGGGACCCTTTCTGTCTATTTCCAATCCTCATTTAACCTTGTGCCTCAATACCATGTGGTGACCTGGGACAGTCAATCTTTGAGCATCTATAAATCGATGGGTAACAGGCATTCTGAAATGAGGAGTCGTCTGGGTGAACGCATTGTAGGGTGACGCAAAGAAGTGTTTAAAGTTCAAAAAACAATGGTAGATAAACAGAAAGGCCAAGGCATCTTTTAAGCTGGCCCTCCCAGTCAGAGTCAAGGGTGTTAATGCATGATACCACGTGAGCCTCGCAAAGCGTAGCATGCAGTTCTCCAAAGAAGTCGACTCTCGCTTAACACTCGTCACCATGACCTTCTCCGCAACTTTGCTTACTGGTGCGTATTATGAAGCAAGAGGTCGTAGTGGTGGTGGTGGTGGTGGTGGTGACAATCGTGGACTTTTATAACGCGCGTTTCGCCTTTTTCATTTTCGATAGAAAGGGAGAGGGACAATTAAAGTAATGGCAGTGTTTGAAGTCAGCGGTAAACCTTGAATTTTATTGCGACCCTCCTGGTAACCTATCTCGGCAGACATTTTAAGTAGTCGCTTGACATTGGACCCTGAGTGAAAGGGGTTTTGCGGTAAAAAATGCGAAATACAAGCGCCCTGGCATGAATAAGGCTAGTTATTTCAACGATAAAAAAAACTGGGAAAGGTTTCATCTCCTGAATGTATACAATTATCCGTTCTGGGAGTAAAATGCTCGGACGAAATTCTAAGACAGTTACTTTCAGTGCAGTGAAAATTTCCACATCAAATACACATGTTATCCCTTAGGAAGGTTCAGAGATGTGTCTCGACAACGGAAGCAAAGGCCCCGCAGGAATACATCTAATGAGAGTTAAATGGCATTATTCCTTAACCTTATTGGGGAACAAACCTTAGAAGATGCTTTCAGACACAGTCAAGCCCATACCCCTTCAGAATGATACAAAAATGACGCCTTTGAGTCTGAGCACCCGAATTGAGGAAACATTAACCAGGAGCTCTCCCCACAGTACTCAGTAGAACCTATTGCCAAAATGAGGAAGCAGTACAGAGAAACCTGGCCAATTCGCAGATTTTTTTCATTGAGCTTATCGAAAAGATTCGTTAATTATTTTTATTTATTTTTGCAACTAAATGTATCCTTTATGAAAAATGACCTACGCATTTTCAGCCATTAAAATTAAATGTGCGTGCGGGAACACGTGGATGCCTTGATTAATTTACAATTTTTTAAATTAACAACTATAGGCGTGTTCACGGGTAGCTGCAAGTCATATATTTTTCAGTATAATATTGTAAGATGACTTTAAAGAAATAGTAAAGAGTTTTAGGATTATATTCTAAGGTATCTGTGCTGTTTACCCATTAAAATAGGCAATTATAAGGGTTTTACAGAGGTCTCGAGTATTGACAAATTTAAGCTTTTGGTGGATAGCTGTGATACCGTGAATATCGAGAGTCGACCGTACTTACGAGCGGAGAATATAAATGAAGTTTGATTACTATACCTCTGCGCGCTGGGTCCTCATGAAGTCTCAGCCAATCGCAGCCATCCCCCAGTGAGCCTTTTTATCGTTTTAGGTGTTTATCAGTAGTTAGTTATTTTCCTTAACCTTAATACAGTCTTCTTTTAATACAAAGCCTTATATAACACCTAACTACCGACTTTCTCGTTCGTACAATAACGCATAACTGGGGAGCTCTTTGAGGCAGTTGCTCATTTAAATTATTCGGAACGGCCCGCTTAATTGGACATTTGGCTTATCCGTGGCACAAGTCCACTTCTCAGTGAGGAATTCGTCATTTAACTGCTCAATCCATGGTCTTTAGGTTGCATATGACACTTGTGTCTCGGTTGATATTTTTGTTCACGATACAGTTGCGCTGGACAAAGACCAACTAACAATCATATTGGCCTTAGATGAACTTCCACTTCGGATTGAATGGCACTGCCTGACATTCCCTGGGTGGTAGTTGCTGTTCGTCGCCTCCTGCGTTCAAAATCGCAGAAACTGCTCGCCTCGCGTCGTTTTGAGAGTCAACATTTGCTTCCTCGCAACCTCTGTTACATTCTGACTAGGTATGTACCGGGGTTTGGGGGTCACTATATTTACAAACCACTTCCACGGAAACGCAATTTTGTAACTTTACTTCACACTCTCCCAGCGAAAAATGAATACTGGTAGCAAAGATCCATGGAGGCCGGGCCAGAATCCTAACGAAGGGTGGGATCTGTACAAAATAAAACAATTTCCTCGATGAAAGGGATTAAGAACGATCACTTACAGAAGTCAGAATCCGTCAGCTAGTAGGACATCCAGCCCACGTGCTGAGGTGGGTAGACTAGAGTACGGACTAGCGGGTACACTTTGAAGTTGAAAAAACTTCAGGTCAGAGGGCTAAGACAACGCATTCACGTTTGACAGTGTGCACGTGCCTAGTTTGATCGAATGCCCGCGTGACGCAAGGTGATTAGCTTTCGATACGGAGTAAACCTACGTACGGCTGCCACTCCTAACGGATTTAGATGTAGCTTTTCAGCATTTAATATTCGTTCACTGAAAAGACGGCAGCGTCACCAGACTTTGAAAAAAGTATCCGTTTTCCCAGCGAAAATCTTATAAAAACTAGAAAAGGTGACGCTTGCTTAAGAATACGCACTTGGTTAAGTAACTGTGTTGAAGAAGGCTGGAAACGAAAGTGCGTGGTACGACGCATAGGAAGTAGAAATGTATTTGTACCTCCAAGCGATGCTCCCGGACTCAACCCTGGATTGAAGCTTCAGGCCTCTATTGACACAACAAATTCGGTTAACTAGTGACGTAAACGAAACCGGGAACTTGTCAAAGTTGGTGTAAAGAGAACTCGCTCATAACAAGGAATGTTCCGCCAGCAAAACAGTTAGCTAAGTAAAAAAGATCCAAAAATTCCAGTATGATTTAGGATCCTCAGTCTTTCAAGTAGCGTCCCATTATAAATATTCTTTGGGAATATCCACATGCGTAAAAAGAACCAGTCAGGCTCACTGGAAAGCACGTGTTCTTGCCCTACTGTGTACTGCTGGCTCGTAGCAGGGCACGCTCTCGACAGCGATTCGTAGTTGGCTGCAACCATAGGCATTCTTAGAACCTAATTGATCCGTGTCTGTGAGGCGTTGCCCGAATATCCTAGTCTTTTCTTCTCAAAGCAGATTGGACAGAATGCTAAAGGGATAGCATAAATACAAGAAAGTTTTTGATGAAAATGACTTGCGAATTCCATTACATTTTGTTATGGGCGATCGTGTATGTTTCTATGCCGTGTTGGCGATTTGGGACAACAGTCCAACATAAATACGGTTAGATTGGTTGAAAAAAATGTAAACCACAGGAAATAAGACATGCAGTTTTAGATCCACATCAGGGAAAAGATCGCAAGCATTGTTGAAAAGTGCTAGTCCTGAGGACGCCACTGTGCATACCGAAGTCTCTTGAATTCTAGGACAAGTGACTGCTCCTTCCAATTTGCATAACTTCAGTTTCCTTACCGATGCCGACATCACTGCGAATAAGGGAGAGGCGCGCTAGCAAATTCAACATTAAAATCAACAAAATCAGTCAAGTTGTCCGTCATTTGTAATCGAACAGTAAACCCGAAACGTACTACCTAAAATCTCTGTACTTTATCTAGGATTCCTAGCAAGGCCCTACATGATTCTTAGGAAGTTAGATAGCAGATAGAGCCATCGGTTATTTATAAACCCCCAGCTAAAATGCCAAACGAATGAACCAGCACATACCTATAGAAGCTATGTCAGGCGTGTGAATTCATTCGTTTTCTATAGTCTACTCGTGCACCACAGCTTCCAAATGTAGCAGCTATGTCGGCTTGGCACCTGAACTCGGAGACAGGAGGAATTCTCTGACTGCTGAAACCTTTCTGTTCATTTCTTAGGTTTTATCATGATCTCATGTGTTAACCATAATGCTCTAGTGCGCATATCACCAGAATAGGCAGTAGGTAGCGTCGTAGTGGCCCGACTCCGTGCGCATGCTGCACCCTGAACCTCTCGTGACTACATGCCCATGCGCATCAGTGGCCGTCTGGTACTCGCCAATCAGCTTCAGGGCTGACTCACACATGACCTCGCTGAGGGCCCTGTGACGACTCCGCACGGTCTCACACTGAGGCCGCCGCTTTCCGCCGCCGTATCCAAGAGTTTTGCACAGGATCCACTATCCTCCCAACTGGACTCCCACTTATTCTCTCCTACGAAACGTGGGCGTGACGGTCGTAGCACCTGGGGTCTCCATAAAAACTAATGCTGCGATTGCTTATTTAATGAAAAGTGATGACGTGAATCCAGATGACCGTCTTGGGACACCAAACACTTTGTGCAGTTGATGTGTTCACCCAGTTCGTACTGGAAAACATTTTGGCTAATCAGAATATGTTTCTATGTAAGTTATGAGGGAGAATGTTTACATTCTTAATTTAGAATTTTTTTGGGTTAATAGCTGTCGTAGAACAAGTTTGCGCATCGACGTGTATTTTTTACAAGAAGTGAGCAATGAAAAGTGAGGAGTTTTTTCAAACTGTCACGTAGTTGGAAATTGATCGTTTGCTTTGCGTAGGTCTGGTGAAGCAGGAACGTGAATAAACAGGTTGTTTTCAAAAAACCATAAGTTTTTTAGATGTTAAAACTTGAGATTCGTAAATCTGTGATTTTATGCTCCATAAAGCAGCACTAACGCATACATGCAATACTTTTTTTAAAGTAAAATGGCTTCAAAAATAACAAAAAGTGAATTATTGCAGCTGCGGCAAAACATTATCCATATTATCCGGGAGGCGAATAAGTGGAACAAATGGACCAATTTTTTCCATGAATTTACCTGGAGAAAATTAAGCACACTGCTATTCTTAGACAAAAGACCCTATGAAAGCACTTTTTAAAGAGATAATCTCTTCGGAGTATTTAAGTTGATCAAGGGAATAGTCGTTACAGTACTTCGTCATAGACGTTCACTTTTTTGGCGTTTGTCACGTTCAGGTTAATCTACAAAATATGGTACAAACTTCTGCCTGCACAAAAAACACCCAAGAACTTACTATTTCGGTAAATGCTTTCAGTAAATATCGTACATTTAAGGCTTTATAATAAGGACAGTATTGAGCTTATCGTTTGATAGCCACTTGGGAACACTGGAAGATTCACAGTAATCACTGACATTTCAAGGACATCCTGAAACTCAGCGCTCTCCTGCCACCAGAAAACACATAATACTTTTGCTACTTGCAGATGGTAGTCTTACAAGTACGTGTGCTAATTTCATTCCATTTTAGTCGTAGTTTGGCCTCTCGACATGTGACTTGATGAAAACTACTACTCCTGTGACATTCCTATCAGTGAAATAAAGCGCAACTCTCTTTAATTTAATCAACCCATTTCGAACCATTTGAAGATGGCAAACTTGAACCGAATTCTCGTGAAACCATTTTGGAATGTATATTTTAATTTTAACAACTGGATAACTGCTGTACGTCTTTCTTGGGGGCTAATTAATTCACTAGTTTCAAATTTTGTTCTACTTATGTCATTGTATCTACTCAGTTATTTGCATAGGTAGTTTTCACATACTTCTAGAACGTAATTTTCCTCGTTTGGCACGAATATTGGCTTTTTCATTTCCCTAGAGCCAGAAACGGCCATTCCAGGCCCCATTTTCTTTGTCGGTCCTGGTATTAAGCCGCTGAGCAGCTGCTAGCGCGGCTCGAGGGAGACCAAAGACCCAACGAAATGGTTATGTCCCGTAACGCAAAACATCATTACCTCCCGTGAGACGCGCCATATGTTGCTGCTCGACTCAAACTGTGTGTGCACGCGCAAGTCATTTAACAGCCTTTATCCAACTATATACAGTAACTTCCCCGCAAAACTCGTGTCTGCTACTTAGCATTGAACTCCACCTTCCGTAATCCTAACCAACCCTCTGGCTGATTGCAAGATTTCCAAACTACCTTCTCCTCCATCGCGGAGGAAAGGGGTGTTTACAACGGTGGTTTATACAATCGCCCGACTTGAAAAAAGTAAAACGACGGCATCAAGAGGAATCCGTGATACCGAGGCAGCTCGATTGACGGGCCGCGCCATGATGAGTCCGACATTTGTCACACACTAGAGCCAAGTAAGCAGCTTTTTATGGCCTTTAAAAACAGCTTGCGAGACTAGGATATTAACGGACAAGAGGCTGGAACTAATTAATCTGCAGCGGGGAGGCACTTCCGCCAACAGGACGCGGGATGGTGGAAGTTTGAGGTGGATCCAAAACATACTGGAAATAATCCCTTGAGTCGTTTCCGGCCTGATTTGAATGGGCAAGGACCCAGTGAGAACCTCGCCCATATAATGAAATGAAATTAGATCGGAGAGTAGTGGAGTTCGGTCAGCTGGGCCACTGACTAATTAGAAAAGTCTCTTATTTTCGGTCAGAATTTAAAACCATAAAAAGATTGTAAGTATTGCCGCGAATTTACCTCATTCATTAGGGTCACCACTCTATTGAATGTGCCAATTTGTGCTTAAACTAAACGACGTCGAGGGAGTAGTTGCATTCTGAACAGACAAGAAAACGAGCGGTCATTCGTAGGTTTGGTCACGTAGCCTGTTGCCAGCTTGCCAACGCACGGGGTTAAATAAGAATGCTGGAGATGCCGGTAAAGGTGCTGACGCGTCATTCGGCAGTTAAAATCCTCACAGGTGTTCGTGTGGCGAAAAGCGAGAAAGTGACCTGACTGCAGACATTGGGCTGGTTAGTAAGTTCTGCTAAAAGAAAGGACACTCGGACAACCTCTGCTTTCTTAATTAAACTACCAGTCAAACGCAAGATGTGAACCTCGACACAGACGTGATGACCTCTACAGCCTTGGCACAATAGACGGACAGTCTCCTGCTTGGGGCTCCAGTCTACAACATCCACTGGCGGTCAGCTGAGCAAGTAAAGATACCGTGAGGATACCGACCAGTCTTAAGATTCCATTTTCGATGGGCCAATGAAGGAAGTCACCTAGAGCACGCGCGACAAATACACTAGTCCAGTTTTGGTTTTATCAAGCTTAGAAGACGCGCTGAAGCTATTCCATCTGGTCACACGTGCAAGTAGATAGCAAAACTGAACTTAAAACTTTCAAGCATAGCGGAGTCACTATCCTGCCCGTGCCATATAGTGTCTTGGTCGGAAGTGGGCACCTGATCGTGAATGCGTTTCCAAAGGGACGGACATCCAGTGATGGGAAAAATTACCGAAAAACTAGCACATAAGGTCCTAAGAAATAAGAGAGGCATTCCCGGGGTTGCCACCTTGCTGAAACTTGGATTTGAAACACCACTGTCTGTCTAATTTGAATTCTGATACGAGCAAGTAAATAGGAGCGCAGCAACCACTAAACGCTGGCTTCCAGAAGGCGTGTGGTTTCGCCCGTAGTTTCAGACAGTTGATCGAAAACCGGGCTGCCAAAGCCGGTCTCGCACGCGCGCCCGGCAGGATAGGGAAAAACCTAAAACAGTACTCGAAATGCCCACCCATTTTAGAACAGCAGTTCTCTTTTCGTGTCTTATTTCGCTGAATAAAATTGTGAGAGCCAAATAGGCAGACAGGGAAGGGGGGAGGAGAGATTTGAAATACAAAACTTTACAGAGGCGGGACACCAGGTCGATAAGCGTGCTACGGGCAACGCCTAGCCGATTCGTTCTCCTCCAGGCGGCGATAGCGTTCGCGAGTTGTAGCCAAGACGCGCGCCTGTCGGAGCTCCGAGGGTGTGGCGTCCAGGGCAGCGAGTTCAGAGCCCAGGGCGGAGGCTGACCCAAGGCCCGCGTGAGCGTTAAGTCGCATGTTTACTGAAACCTGCAGCGAGGAGGAAAGGCGGTCATATCGCATAAGTCAATTTTTGAAGATATCTCGTCTCACGAGAGGTCCACGATCTCGCCAATGCCTTTAGACGGTTCCCGGGTGAGGGTGGAAACTAGCAAGAAGCAGACTTCTTCGCCCGGTGTTTATGTAGGGCAGCTAACTGGAACGAAACAGCTCATACAACTGGAGGATGGATGTTTAAAAAGGGGGAATGGATCCACTCTTAAAGAGCAAGCAGACTTATTAAGTCTACGTCACCATGACGTATTTTTTACACCTGCATGTCAGAGCAGTACGAAACTTAGACTAGTTGAGCATAAAGTGGACTGAGACGTAACTTTCTGCTGATATTTGCATTTATGCAGAGTACACTTCAGGATTCAAAAGAAGCGGGCATGAGATTGTAGTTTAGTAATACAGGCCCTGAGGTCCAGCATCACATATATTTTAATGAAACACTATGAAGACCACGCAAAAGGACAGGAAAGTATATGCATTTAAAAGGACTAAGCTGAAAGCAAACGAGGTGACTTGCGCTTTGCACTGCATCTAACGCACTCTTTTTTCCCTCATCGCCCGTGTCCGCTGTCACACTGATGGAACAATAAACATTTTGCCATCTAAGTCATTGTGCGTCAGCTTCTTCGTTTAAGAGATCCTGTAGCTGTACCCGCTATGAAGAGGCAAGGAAGATTTCAAACGAGCAATGCTTGAGAGTAAAATTTAATGGATGAAACGGATGAGGATAATTATTCAAACCGCAGGTGCTTGTCTTTGTTTCGATTGAAACCTCGTTTCATTACTGAACGTGTGGATAATTGGGTTAACAGTCCTGAATCACAACTCCTTTCGATAATCGTTCCTGGTAAGGTTTCGGGACTGGCTCATGTTCATCTCAAAAGAATACTGAGAAAAAGAGAGCTGAAATCAAGTGATTTTATTGTCACGATTCTTTCACGTCCTCAGAAATTGCGGACTTGAAGTAAATTGTTAAAGACAAACCTTATCAACTTCCGAAGAGAACCTGAAGAGGCTTCTGCCGAAGAACTTACTCTTCGTCCACACAAATTTTTGAGGAAAGTAAAAAGTTTGACATAAGAAACTGCGGTATGTCAGGAAGTACAAACGGAGCGCCGAAGAACCCAACTCACCGCAGCTGCGTCATGCAACGGCATACAATTGGCGAAGCATGTGTCTTGACTTTTTGATAGGAGCCATACTAAAAATGTGGCAAATCACACATATTACTGACTGCCTATCGGCAGCTTGTAAATATTACAGAAGCTGGTGGAGTTCAGCTCAAATATTCCTACCATCCTTCTGGAGCCTGTACCAGAATATATACGGGGATCACTATGGAACCCAGTGATGAACTGAAACCCTCGCAGCTGCGTCATGTAAGGGCACAACATCGATGATAAATGTGTCTGGCCTTCTAGATACTACCCGCGCTGCAATTATGACAAACGATTCAAGCTTACCCTTTCACTCACACCTCTTAAAGAAAACGAATGTTTGTGCTACCCGGCAACGAAATACTGTACGACCCTTATAACGAACGTAATCAATAGGCAGGCTTGCAATGCGAGAATGGGGGTGGGACCGTTTAAAGGACGAAAAAGAGCGGTAGTGTTGTCAATTAGAAGAAATGCATATGCTCACCGTCATCGGTCCAGTGAGATGGGTTTTAGTAATGAATTAGACCCTATTACACGCCTACCTAAATCGATTCGGTGTGTTTGTTAGGGTAAACATTGGTTGCAGAGCTAGTACGGTCCCACAAGCATTCGTTGCCCAAGTACTTAGCCGACGAATTTGCGATCACAGGGTCAGGGAATTGGTGCGGTGACCTCTTCAATGCCACTGAACACCATTTTACAGGGTGAGAGGTTGAAAGTATTGCAAAAAACAAACGGTCTGTATTTTAAGCATGCTCCCAATCAAAGGTGTTGGTCAAGAGCCTAGACAAGTGCCTCGCCAAGTTTGCTGCTAATTCACGCTGGTGGCATACAATTCAACAGACCGAAGTTGGAACTTCAAATCATAGGCAATTGATTTCGAATTCACACATTAAGTTCTGATGAGAACATAGCGAAAAGGTTGGAGCTAAAAAGATTAAGGAGCTCTTTGTTTATTAGAGTAAAAGAAAAGCAAAAGTATCTTTGCTGTTCAACCGACTCCGACTGCTGAAGTTATGCAACAGCCTCTATGGATAAGTATACTACCGGACAAAGCCACCGGGAAAATATGCATCTAAACAATTGCCACATTCAAAGTTCATGCAGCCGATGCAAGCGGGATAGCCTTAAAATGAGGGAGAAGAGTGTGCATTAATGACTGAAAGGACTCACCGGTTCGGTAATTCCACTACCGGCCTTGCCAAGACCCTCACCGCGACTCCAGCCCATCTTGGCTAGGAGACGAGAACCCACGTTCTGTTCATCGATTGGCGTAAATACACTGGCTGGAGTAGGTCGAAAGGCGGATGTTGCCCCGGCGTAATCCGCAGCGCTGGCCTCGCTGCCTTCTAGTTTTTCAGCTAGGCGACGCCTCGCGGCCCGGTCTTGGTAGTTCTCATTGGTTGGCACTGGTTTCCGTGATCTAGGACCCTAAAGACGGGAGAGGCAGGCGTCAAAAAGTGAAAGCTGTCGACTCCGACTGGGTTCAAACGGATTTGAAAGAAGTAGAATCTACAAGAGGCCCTCTGAGCGAACTCGCTTAACTGGAGCAAGGTATTAGACGTAAAGGAGAGAATGACACCCAAGGTTGTGTTTTCCGAGAACAAACATTTGAGCTCTTTTGCTGCTTTCGAATATTCTAACGAGGACGACCATAAACCCAAGAAGTCATTGTACCCTTGTTAACCTGGATGTGAGCTGTTTAGTGTTTACAGGTGGCATATAGCAAAACGACCTTCAGTGAAGTTCAGCTGCGGAGTAAGCTGGTCCTGGGATCTGACGACGATGAATTCGCGGATTATGCAACGGTAATACATCAGCTGTGATCGACCAGTTACCTAGAAAATTCCGTCACGCTTAAAGGGACCCCAAACCATACAGGCAAGAGAACATAAATATTGCCCGTCATTCAAAGGGGTTATACTAATCATGGCAGAAGTCAAGAGGAGAAGTAGGCGAGATCTGTGGAACAAGAGATTTATTCGTCTGACGCTTCGGACTAATGTTCGAACCCATCATCAGAGACAGCATCCTAGAACCTTAAATCTACATATGGCGAGGAAGGAACAAAATGCGGATTGCACGATGACGTCAATCTTCAGGACATACAGGAAGCCATCCACCCGCAAGCCACCCCCAAACAAACACTGACCAGGAGTCACGGCTTAACTAAGTTTTTTTTTAAAAAAAGAAAGTTACAGTCTATGCATTCTGGTTGAACTTTCCATGGGCAAATTACGTCGAGGAAAAAACTGCTCACCAGCGAGAGCAATAGAACACGCGAAAGATACCACTTTCAAGTCACGCCAAATAGGAGATATATTCTATGAACTTTTTAGAGAATAACTCCGCTTTCGACAGAATGAACGAGGCATGAGATACCTAACTGTGAGTCACAGTTCAAGTCAGTTCTTACAAAGCTCGAGACTTGGGATTTTGCCATTTAAGTCAATGTTATTGGACCCCCGTCTACTCCTGGTAACCCTTCGCTATGCGAGCACCTGCGGGAACCATAGTCATTAGTACAAAGAAAATAGGGACACCTATGCTCCAGAGTCACTTCTACTTAACTGCACTTACGTCTCCTTGAGCGATTTGTCGGTATATGAAGCTGCGAGAAAACGCTCCATGCCCTGGAATTTCGGATTTTATCGAGAACCTCTTATGCAAAAATAAAAAAACAGCCGATCGCGCTTTAGAGTACAATGTTTGCCATTTGGCAGGGCAGTTTCGTCTCATCTAGGACACGCAAAGCATTAGCAGAACCGTAGACGCACATTAGCCAATCCCCACAGAGTCTCGTCCGTGTTAGGGAACAAACCTGTTTACGACATTAGTGCAGTCCCGGTATGTAACCGAGAATACCACCCTGTAAAAATTCACCAACCAGCCATCCACCTTGTAAAAAATAGCTACGAGGAAAGACATGTCTTCGATCAGAATCAGGGACGGTAACCCAAAGTAGGTAGGCAGGGTCATTATGGTTCTGTCGGTATGCGTAAGTACGAAATGAAGGTGGACAGAAGGTGTGAAGGATTGAAGAAACTGCACCTGCACTCTGATATAGGGATATATTCTAAAACAGTGAGCCTATGAGAACAGAGCTGCAGACAAGACGATCCATTAAGTACATCCACTTCGTAGAGAATAAGAAGACTACCCTGTTGGTCAGTTAGTGTTAGTACAGC
Source organism: Schistocephalus solidus (assembly GCA_017591395.1). Classification (NCBI taxonomy): domain Eukaryota; kingdom Metazoa; phylum Platyhelminthes; class Cestoda; order Diphyllobothriidea; family Diphyllobothriidae; genus Schistocephalus; species Schistocephalus solidus. Next base: position 60,077 of record WEDG01004283.1, read on the forward strand.
CGGCTAAAGCCGTATCAACAGACGGCGGGGCTCTCTGCGTGGCATTAGAATGCTAATTAAAACATAGCCCTACCCCTACGACAATCGTGTGTCCTTCACTCGGGACCTGTTACCAAAAAAAACACAAGGACGACTGACACGGTAAGGTTCTGGCCTTTTTACCACTACCAGCTGGCAATACTTCAACCCTGAGGGACGTGAGATGTCAACTCGCGTTCGAATCAAAGACTAAAACCCCAGATCCAAAACCCACGCCCCATCAGTCGTCATCAGTCCCGTGGGAACGACATTGACTGTTCGCAGTATATTTTAGCTTAATAGACATCGCCTTGGAATACCCGACATGATGGGCGAGTGCAGTTTCCCTTGGGGACCAAGGTTCTAATCGCAAACCCCCAGGGCATAAGGCAAGGGTGAGGGGAAGCATAAAATTGCAATTTTCCGTCTGAAACAGTTCTCGGTTGTCAATTATGTGCCTCAAGGCTTTCTGAGTGGTTGGCCAGATGAAAAGATTGAACTACACCCCCACGTGGTCGTCCCCTTTTTCCACGCCTGATTCTGCAAACAGGGCCCACAGGCTTTTAACCCAACCGCCCCCGCCGTCTAACTTCCGGCCAATTAGAAAATGCTTCTATAATTATAGCTGGGCGACACCTCGATGAAGGCGCAAGCTTTTAGTTAAAGTTCAAAAGCATTTGGCAGGAGTAGTTTATTTTGAGCAGTTTTTTACGGTTGTACTATTATCGTCACAGTGAAGAGAGAGCCAGTGTGTGAGAGTAAGAGATATGGTAACGAGTGAAAATAAGGTCGGAACCAGATGAAAGAGCAGGCGGTGTGGGCTGCGCCCACGAGAGAAACTGCTAGTGGACGTGGGAGACTGAACAAAGACCACTGGAAAAGTAATGGTCACAGTATTCTAGTTAAGATGGGCAGACAGGCGGCAAGCGCAGTTTTGGGAAGAGGGACTCAGTTGTCAGGCTAAACGGTAGAGAGGCCTTGTATGGCTGCCTAAACAGGACACGGGAATAGGAACCGCCAACAATAGATATAAAGCTTTATGCTAAATGCCAAGGCAATTATTTCCAGGATTGAGATGATGGTTAGGGTTAAGTGTAGAGTTAGATTTAAGTTCAAGGTTAAGGTCAGAGTTGGGGTTACGGTTAGGGTTATTATTCTGTCAACTGTAGGATTTAGGTTTAGGGTAGGGTCAGAGTTAAGATTCAGGAGACCGTCTAGTTTTGTGTTTTTTAGAGTTAAGACATGGTATATTTACTCTTCCTGAAATTTATCGCAAGGTTATCTATTCTAAGCGGGCGGGGCGGTTCCTATGCCCTTGTTCTGGGTAGGCGGCCATACAAGGCATCCCTACTACCTAAACGATGGACTGATTAAGGGGACTTTATTATTTGGCGAATAAGAAGTGACTCGACAGTGTTAGCAGGGCTGAAGGAATTATAGATAGCACAATAACTGTCCTTTAAAATACTAATGAGGTTCACTGAGAGCGCGATGACATGACAATTACAAACCATCACTAAACAGGCTCCAGTGGCACAGCGGCTTTACGGTTAGGTCCCTGCATTTACAGCGGAAACAAGAACCCTATAGATAGATCAGTGCATGAATGCAGATATAGAGCCACCGACTATGGAACGGTGATGAGATAGTATGCGAGTGTAAGTAAGATAGCTAACCTTGAGGCCATATTTAACCTTTAGTTCGTCCAACTTCGACCGACGCAGGGCTTCCTTCGACAAAGAAGCTACAAAAAAGAGATGATGGTGAAGGATAGATAAGTCTGGGCGGTTCACAGTACAGAGAAACTGGAAAATCGTAAACAAGCCCCTCCTCCCTTCTTCTGCAATACAACGGACAGTTTTACCTCCCAGCTCGGATCGGCTTGGGTTATTGGCTTAACTGGATGACAGGGGACGATCACGTAAATTCTCACATAGCGAAAACAGACATACATCTTATGCAATATTTACGTGTGTATTCTTAATAAGGCCGATCTCAGCAGTGTTTGAAAGAAAATTGATTAGGTGAAAAAAACCATTGATAAAATACGCCACCAGAACCAAACAACGGAAACTGAGAACAAAATTTATGAGCTCCAGTTATAATAATCGGCAAGGATGGAGGGAGGGAGCACTAGTGCAAAAAGTTTTTCAGCACAAAGGGTTGCGCCAACCCTGGTGTATTCTAAGCCCTCGTAAATCCATGACATAAAGTGCACCTGCGCGTCAGGAAAGTGATTTATCCGTTCAATTTTTAAAACTGGCTCATATCTTGGCAACGGGAGTATATTTAAGAAAAGCGTGAATAGCGTGAAAAGCGCGATAGCCTAAGAATTTAAGTCTACAAATGACTATAATTGGTGTCCTTATTATTATTATTATTATTGGTGTCAATATACACACAGAACGCTCGTAAGATCACGGAAGCCCCAAAATGGAACCAACGGTCCCATAAATCGGTACCAAGGGGTCATATTAAATGATGCCACGTGATCGTAATGAAAGAGACACACAAAAAGTTTGGTGTTATGCCAGTAACAACTCGTTCCGAGAACGCCAATAGATTCACCTTCTTAATCACTACAAAGGGTCCTCACATGGAAGATACTGATAATATTATCGCGTACTTTGCAGCTGAAGGGTTTAGCAGTCCTGAGCAAGAAGTGTACAAGAGAAGAAGGCATTGAGAGGCAATGTCGAAAAAGCGGGGAGACGGGATGAATAATTGCTAGCTTATTTTACAGCAACGAGACGGCAAGACTAGAGTTCCATTGGTCATGGAACCAGACGCTCTATCAGGTGAGCGAAGAACTCACACTGCAGGTTTCGATCGGAAACATTCAGTCATACGGCAGTGGCGAGTGCCAATCTTTCTTGATCGAACGACAAAATAGTTCTCTTTTGCCATAAACCAGCAAATAAATTCTTACCCGAACCTCTGATATCCCCAATCTGGGGTTGGTGTATGGCTACTCAACGATGTAAATGCGAACTCCACGGCACACTCACGCACGTGAGTTGTGAGCCATCCCCTTGTGAGAAGACCCGACACATTATGCGGGGATGAGTTTGCGTGTGACACCCGTACACGGGCCAGTTAGTTTTGTCAGCCACTGCGGCCACTACCGCCTCTGGTCGTTCTGGCGCTGTCTTGCCACCAGGCCCACGTGGGTGACGGAGGAGCGCGTGCTGTAGGTGCTGCGCAAGTCAGCCTCACTATAAACTAATTCACACGTAAGTCACCGTCTCTACATTCCCCCCTACTATGGCAGTGCCATTTAGTGGACATCGTCACTTGCAGTATCAAAGGCCGGTTGTAGTGTTATCCCAGACAGCCGTTAAGCTTAACCTACGAGTGACAGTAAGGCGATTGAAGCAATCTGAACCGCAAAAGAAACCCCGAGTCCGGTCTCTATTTTATGCGGCAAAGTTTGCTTTTCGAATAAATATTGATAACATCAGTTCATGCTGTGGAAAAACGTTACAGCATAACCGTATCCGATAGGCACGCTTAGGAATATTACGCGGTTATCCCGCAGTGGCTTGTGGACTTTGGCTCAAATATTTAGATCAGATTTTGGACTGAACCTATGAAGCCTAATTCCGACCGACTTACTCCTAGTTCGCGATTAATTTGAGAGATTAAAAAGCAACAATTTGCAAACTGGAGTATATATCAGATTGCCCACGGCGAATGCTGGGAGACCCATTGATTGGCCGAACCCCTTCTGCTGTGTCATGCAGCTGCAAATATCGGCGCTTCAGTTAGTACCTCTGCTGTCAGTCACGTCTATCTTGTAACCTTAGTAAAATTAACCCTTAACACATAGGCCTCATCAAAATTCTATCCTCGACCCTAACCCTAATCCTGGAAGTTAACTTTAACCGTTTGTCTGACGCCAAAAATTCTTCCAACCTAAGTCGAACCATAAGAGCATATATATATATATATATATATATATATATATATATATATATATATATATATATGCTCTTATGGTTCGACTTAGGTTGGAAGAATTTTTGGCGTCAGACATACACTAACTGTCCACGTAATCTCATTTTGTAAGACAGTCACCGCCTTAGAAAGTGATAGAGTACGCAAGGTAGCAGGAAATACATCAATAGATCCACTTATTGGAAGCGATTGGATACTGCTAGAAGAGGAAAGCGGGAGGTAAGATGCAACTACAGAAGCAGAAAAAGATCATTTAGGCCATGTTAGGACGGGAAAGTCCCTGAGGAACGGTTTTATTTACACGCACGTTCGCCTGCCTCTTTCCGAAAGTCCTGAATACCCGCCTTTGTGTTAGTTAAGGAACAGCCACGGGACAGTGCGTAGAGATGGAATGCCTGCCCTGCTGCTATCCTGTAGGACGTTGACCACCTTGGTGGTCCTGCTACTGAAGTACACACGGACAAAACGTTTGTCACTTGGTGAAAGTATAACGTAGGACGACGGAAGAATTGGGACTGAGGTCGTTGGCATACACAATATCCACTAACGGTGTGCTAGTTTTGAACAGGTAACTGACAGGGACGCAAGATCCGGAATACCCGTTGTTACAAAAATGGGCCGCATCAGGAACAGTTGTAATCACTTATGAGTGGAGAGCGCACTGCCCACTCCCTGGCTGCACTGAAAACACTGGTAATCAATCGAATGACTTTGCTGACCCTGTCACCTCTGAGTGATCTAATACTACTGACGAGGATTGGCCTCGTGTCCAGCGAATAAATAAAGAAATTTGGCCTTAAAAGGAAGGAGCCTAGGAGCGTGTAGATGAAGCTCGATACCGTCTATGGTACAGGCTGAAAACGAGGAACATTTGTCATGCATAGGATAGTCTTGTAAAACACGTTGTCCAACTAAACCCTCTGTTAAACTCTGTGTCGACTGGGCATCGGAAATGTCAAGACAATAAAATCCGTACCTGATTTGGAGGACTCGGAGCAAACAGCGAGCTCACTTGAAGGAATGGCTCCGGAAGACGAGGCGTCGGTAAGTTCTGCCGCAGGTGGTACGGATTGGGGATCGTCTTGCATCTCCTGTTGCTCGCACTGACTACAGGTTTCTGCACCCTGGTGAACGTGAATAAGGAAGCGAGATTCGCCTATTCGCAGCACATCACCGTGGCAGATAAGCTTCTTTTCGTTCTTTCACGAGAGGAAAAGGGCAAATAGGGCCAATTAAGGAGGCAGTTTAAAGAACTTGGGTGACACGCATTCTACCAAGGGAAAAATGTGATCAGCCACGCCTGACATCAAAGCCGATCAAACGCATGGCGGACATCTGTTGAATGCCTACGTCCTATACCTACTTTTAAAATGACAGAAACAAGGTTTTATAATGGTAGCAATTAGAAATACATCCTTATAGAAGGAAACTAGGCATTTGGAGCTCGGGTCTGGAGTACTCACAGGTAATCCACGACGACGAAAAATTGACAGACTATGAGCATTCTGAACAAAGACAAGAAAGTAAAAAGGCCATTTATAACCTACAAGTCATCGTCAAGTAGAAACCTTAATCTCAGGCGACAGAGGATAAATGGGGGGAATGACATTACCGAGAAAGACAAGGGAAACTGGAATGGCCATTCCGGGCTTATTATTTGCCAAAAGCCAGCCATACTCAAACCCCAGGTGTTGCAGCACCTGAGGTTCAAACCCGCGGTCTTTTGGTTATAGAAGTCTCACGCCATAACCCACTGCGTCACGAGCTCGTTGTTTTGCCAGTTCCTAACAGGAATATTAACTATAGCAAACAGGCACTTGACGAGACGAGTGAGTACCGTAAGCGATCGGTGAGCGCCTACGATTGACAATATTTGATTTCTGCCAAGCAGAATGGATCATTAAACGTTATTTTCATGGAACTGTTCGATGATTTACTTTCTTAAGGGTACTAAACAGCAAAAATGCAAACCCTATCCTGAGTACCGGACTAAACGCAGCTGGTTTGAAGCAGATACCATAAGCATTCTCAAACGTGGTTTTAGCTTCTAACTAACTTAATGCTACAGAGGCCTGGCAGACTACTTCCTCATAAGTGTTTAAAATGACGACAGATGCCAATAACGGCAGATTACAGAAAGGACACATGAATTCACCTCAAACTTGCTCATTCGAACATGGCCAAACTCGCTATTTTCGACGACAAAATTTTTTAGTGGCGGTGGTTTGCGCGTTACACAGCCTCAATCCCCTTCTTCCCGCATCCCCCTCTCTATTTTCCTCGTGAGCCCATGGCAAAACCAGTCAAGACACCTAGAGATGGGGTGGGGCAAAGAGGGCGAAAAGACTGTCAAATCTATGTATTCCGTGATTGGTCGCTGACTTCGCATCCCATCTGGAGATTACTTCGCTCGCACAGTAAGGTGTATAGTAGTAAATTAGCGCGGGTATATGACTAACATCACAAGATCCTCAAATTTGGAGGTTACCCAGAGAGCAACGACAACTAGGACTGCAAATAGGCTTGAGCTCAGTAGCGTCAATTAGGCGTGCCAATTATGTGGCAGGTAACAAGAAATTTTTATTTTCTACAATTAGAGCGAAACATTAGAAGCCATATAGCTCCGCTGAAGTGGCAGCGGAGCTTTGACGGACATAGGAAGCGTAAGTATGTTGGAAAGACCTTAGCTGCACAAGCTACTGTGGTTTTCTCACAGAACTGACATCGTCCAATTTCGATTTCCGGCTTCTAGATAGACGCGCCCGCAACTATACTGGAGTTGGATGATAGTACTATAGAAGGTACTAAAAGGTATGAAAATAATTGACCGAGACGGGAGGAAATCATCATATCGGCTTACTTTGCGCAATTTCTGGCCATTCAAATAAGTCCCAGACTTGGATTTTCGGTCCTTGAGGTGATAAGTCTCATCAGCTTGACGGAACATTATTTCACAGTGAATCTAAAACGAGAAGAAAATCAGTACAATAGGACGTTTGCAAGTTTAAAAAAGTTTAATATCAAGCTCCACGATGAACGCAGAGGACCGTTAAAGTTAGGCCACCGGCAGGGAAACGCATAGGGTGGAATACAAGCACTCGGACATCTTCAATTCCAGTTGGAATTGAGAGCCTGTAGGTGAATGGACAGATTGTGCGGGCTTTAAGGACTCTTGGATGGTTGGGGGGATGTGAAAACAACCGATCAGCTTATGACTCAGAAGTTCACGAAAATTCCTGCACTACTGCCCCTCGAGGCATTCTTTATCCTAGCTGAAATCGCATGTATCTCAATCAAAGTTTCCGGATCAAGGCGCGAAAGTCTTCACCGAAATCTTTAAAGACACGTGCACGATAGGTATACAGTCAACTGCGAATGCGGACTGTCCACGGCTAACTTGTCCTCATCAAACCAGACAGTATAGAGCTCGGTCGTTCCTGGCATACGTTTAATAAAAATGGAAGAAATAGTGGACGGAACCCCGTTCTGGATGATGTACCAGGTAACACAAAAGCATGAGTACTTCTAAGATGGCATCTTTTGCAAATGCGTGCTGATTACCTTGCTAATTTACACACGGGTGCACGATCTACAATCAGGCGTCCAGCTTCGTTCACATGCTTTCCTCGTTTTTAATCTCAGGCGTACACGCTCAAGTTATACGATATTACTTAACCCTTGCAAAATTACAATCTAATTACGTTCCCGCGTTCAGCGGTTCATCTTTAAATATCAGTCATACGAAGTAAAACGCAAATTTTGACAGCTCCTGCCCACCAGGCCAAATGTCAAGAGTCAATAAATACCGATGCGAATCCGCTGGGGGGAGTCGACAGCCCGAAGAGACCGAAATCGGGAAGTCATCGTACCTATGTCATGGTTCAGTGTCTTACGGACAGAAAAGGCGTATCAGAGACCTGAACATACTCCTCAGGCCACTCCAGATTGGAAACGGTCACAGGCCCCACTCGGCATTTCGTTACAGGCTGATGCGTTCGCAAAAACGAAATCCTTAATTGAAATAAATCCCCTGTCGTGTATTAGCTGCAAGAGACTTGCGGGAGATGCAAATACATTTAGAGGCACTGGTCGTAAATGACAGATGAGGATGCACGAGCACCAATAAACGGTGCAGAGTTGGATCTAAGTTCACTAACAGCTATCGGTGTTGCGCATTATAGGCAGGTTGACTTCGGCGCGGTCGAAAAAGCGGACCCAAGTGATGGCAAAGTGGTAAGATGGTCTCGAGAGGCTTCAGTGTCAGAATCATTCAACTACTATGAAGTGGCTTATCACCGTCACCTAGGAAACGGTTAAACCCACGGGGATTCGGATGCAGTACGCAACTGCCTGATTTGACAAGCCTTCAGATGACTCGTGAAGCCTATAAAGATACAACGTGAGACGTCGGCAATAAAAGATAAAGCCGCAACCGGTACGTTGTGCTGTGATCTACATATCCTACCACTACTTTGGGAATTGGAGTAGTGCACCAAAAAGGAAGTATATCACATATGAGCATGCGCTACTGCAGAAATTAATCTTATTGGGTTCCAGCACTTCCATAAGAAACATTTTGAAAACGCAAACTTACAGTAAATTTGCTATCTTGTTAAACGTCAGACAAAATACTGAGAAGTACTTTCGATTCATAAAGATTACTTAAGTAGGGTTGTAAAGTTAATTATCAGGCAGTCTAAACCGAAGATATTTCAGTCACGTCAGGATACCGGCTCTTGAACGAGCTTCATTCCGGCCGGCACCAAAGGTACGCTCCGAAAAGAGTGACCACTTACGTAGGTGGCATGCTTCCCATTGATTTCCAATGCCCTTATAAATTCAAATGTAGAGAAGAGGGACGAAATAAATTGTAGGTAGATTGATACAGTCAGTTTAAGGCTTATTCTGCCTTCATTGAGCCAATCATAACCCTGACTACCAGCTGAGAGCGAAAACACAGCCATGCGCCCGAGCACGGCGCAGGTAGTCCACAGGCTGGGTCTAGCAGATGGGTCATATGCACTTAATCGAACCGAGATTCAGCAGTGCCTAGCCATTTGTCATTCTGTTGTTGTAGGAATAAGCGCACACCGATCTATTGGCTTCCCGAAGCACACAAGCTCCGTGCGGGTGGCAAAGGTCACGAACAGGCAACCAACTATCCGGTCGATGTCGGCCAAGGTATAATTGCAGAGAGAAGGGACGACAGAAATTGCGGGTAGATTGATGCAGTCTGCTTCGAGTTTATGTGCGCATGTGAGAAATAATCGTAATAAGTCGCGAGGACTCCAAAACCTAAAGTTTTAATGTGTCAGATCGGAAAATACCTCTTCCAGTTCGACGTCTTCAATGAGAGTGAAAGTGGGACAGTATGATTGATTCCTTCCCAAGCACCCCCAACCCGAAGTGGCTTGTGTGCTGGTAATGATTCCAACAGTGCCCGTCTTCACGTATGTTGAGGATAGGACTACCAGACGCAGTGAGGGCGGATAAAGGACAGGACGAGCTTCAAGGCACGTAGAGGCCGGTTCTTCAACAGTCCTGTTTTTGGCAAGGTCTCCGCCTGCAGAGGAAAAAAAAGAAAATAGGACAAGGCTATCGTCAGCTAACAACGTAACCCAAAGGTTTGCCTGCACGCTTGAACTATGTGTTGCCCACCGATAGCCAGTAGGACTTTTCAACAAGGCAGGAAAATTAGGGAAGCAATGCAGCCTGTTAAAATGACTTTGCCCTTGGCAAGAACTCAGGCAAAAAACGCTCTGACTGATTCGTACCATGGCATATTATTGTGAAAAGTTACATTATTCACAGTCGGATAAAATCCAATAACTAGTACGTTAAAGCAACAGTGGGACCTAGGTTTTCTAACATTTCGTATGCACGATGGTATTCGGTTGACTTCGGTGCCTACATATTTCTCATGTGTGCAATCAGAATTTTGTAGCCTAACTTTTCGTTCGATTTGATACATGAAAAGATACCTGTTTTAGGACTGTTAAGGACTCCAGAAAGAGCGTACACAAACGCATGGCGCAAACTTTTATAATCATGGCCGCAGATTCATGTACCATAACTTATTTGCACTGCTGCTTAATACACGACATTAATAACAACTTTTACAAGCGCACTTGCTGCTTTACTTGCGTTTGCAATCGCTCTGTTCATTTAATTTAAACCAACAAAATCTTATTTCTGTGGCGCATTTACCTTCCGATAATTTACCTTTTTTGTGGACGGCGGAAAAGTTAGCATGGCAACACAGCGTTTACGGGCCTTTATGAGTTACTTCTACATAACGTTTTCATAGAATCTGCCTCAAGGTACCTATGAAGTCAGAATCGGTGTCCAGAGTCGCAGACTGAGTCAATGCTACATTTCCAGTGAACGAAATATTGACCTGGGTGGAGATAGACTCTTGTTTAAAAACTAACCGTGTATTTTCTAACATTGTTATTCAGGTGTCAGGCAAGAAGCAACTCTCTATCAGTTTTGAGCCGCAAATAAATACATCTAATTGAAAACTATCAACATGCGAAAAGGTGTCCAAGAGGACGTCAAAACCTGATGACGTTTCGCCTGTCGCATTGCGGACGCATGCATGGTGACTAGTGCGTGAATTTGTTAGGCTTGGACAACATCTACCACACTGTTGTGCAATGGTGATCGTAGAACGATACTTAGTAAACGAAGACGTTTTCAATATAGAGATCAAAGTGAGTTCTTTCGTATGTGGCAGAAACCTGATCAATGACTGGAGTTCATATAGCAGAAAGCACACAGTGGACGCTGGGGTACACACTGATGAGCCGAACTCCTTGCAGCTGCGTTGTGCAGCAGTGCATGATCGGCAAAGCACGTGTATCTGAACTTTTAACTAATACCTATGCTGTTCATGTAGTGAATCATTCACGTTATCAGAATTTTCCAGGAAGTGAGAACGCGGACAAAAAGTTTCGACTTTTCATTGATTTATCTTGGAAAATGATGAGATATGTGGACATTAATCCCAGAAATGCCCTACTAAAGCGCTTTTTAAAGGGGTAACTTATTGGAGGTTTTTTAATTGATCAAGGGCTTAGGCGTTGTAAGCCTTCATTGTGGACGTTTGTTTTTTCGGCGTCCAGTTAACAGGTTTAGATAAATCTACAACTTTGGCCTCTACAAAACAGGTGAGATTAGAGCCTCCCACCCTCTTTGCATGAAATCCTGGTCTATTGTGTGTGGGGGCCAAGTCGCGTATGTAGCACGCGTAGACGGGCTTTCTAGCTTTTTCAGCCACTACGCCCAAGCTATGCATCAGAAAACTGACCAGTCTGGAAAGCGGACTGGTGTCTGGGACGGGGAGTGACAAGGATGGTGTCGGCGCACATTCCTTATTATAACAGTTGGGCCATCGATTTCCACGAGGTTCACCGTGTGCATCACAAGAAGTTGGCCCAGGGACGGTGACTTGCGCGTTACTTAGGTTATAGTGAACTATAGAAAAGCTAACGCGCAAGAATCTATCACAGTGCGCTAAAAACCGTGGCTGGAAAGGCTATCAAGTGACGTGATAACTCGGTCCTCCTATCAGAACGGTGAGTTAGATTGCAATAGCTCCTTCTTAGTGGCCTTTATGACACTCTCACTTAGTTGGGATCCAAGAAGTACCCCTGCCTCCTTCTTGCTGCGGTAAACCCTAGTTCTTCGTGCGTAGAACAGATGGTGTGGTGGCACGCGTAGATGCGGGTTCACGCCACGCCCACCTCCGGTCTTATTTAATTTCTTGACACCGGGCTCAGGAGGGTGAGGAGTGTGATAGATGCTACTATAAAGTTATTTCACGTTCAAGTCAACGTTCCACCTTATTCTGGGGTCGACGGTGGACCTAGTCGGAAACGACGATCTAAAACCTTTCGGGGCTACAAATATGAACTAAGCCACAATCTGCATAAGAAGAGTGCCAAACAATTCCTGACTTCGGTAAATGCTTTCAGGAAAAAGCTACAGGACCTGTCTTTTCAAGTAGTCGATTGAAAACACTGAAAACTGAAGAGGATTCACTGACAGTTCAAGGATACTCAGTAGATCAGCGGACTACACTGTCACCAAAATTCCTACAGTAATTTTGTGGAGGAAAAGTTTTTTTGATACACCGAACATTGTGTGCTTATGATTGAATCTGCTAACTCTGATTCAATTTCTAAGTCAATGAACGGTTTCGACACGTGATGTTATAAAAAAACTTTATTCCTGTGACATGCCTGCAAGCGAAAACCTCTTTGCTTTAGTCAACAACCTCTTGATAAAGGCAGATATTTAAAAATCACACTGAATCTTCGAGGAACCGTTTCGGAATCTATAATCCGGCACACTGTATATTACACTTATTTGTGTAGGATGTTTAAATATAAAACACAAAAAAGGACGATATATTAACCATTGTTATTGTATTTATTCAATTATTTGCACGGAAAAGCTTCATGCACTACTCAAAATTGAGTCTACCCATTTAACACAAATTTTTGAAATTTCGGTATTTCATTAAAGTACTACTTCTGATAAACGTAGTATTACTTTTAATATTCATTTTACACTTACATTTAACTTTGAGATTTCATTATTGAATGAAAGTTTTGACCGATTCGTTTGAACCCGTTTATGATTGATTATATTTCGTTACTTCAGATATATTTCATGCGTTATGTCACCTACTGCAAAACTGATAAAGGCAGGCTTAAGAATTTATTAGAGTATCATGATAATACTTAAGGAATATTAATAGCGGGCGCAGAGCAAAACTAACTGTAAGTTCGGAAAGGGAAAAATAAATAAATTACCTGAAAAGCTGGAAGATCTAGACGACCTACTTCGTTTGCGGTGCTTCAAGAGGCGACGTCTAGACCGGTCGCCATTATGGCTCGATGAGGAAGACAACGACCTCAGATCCGTCTCAGAACTGGAATGTCGCCGCGAAGTGCGATGCTTGAAGTATCGGCGCCTGGTGCAGCTAGACCTCGATCGCCTTCGGCGACTACTATAAGTGGAGGAGGAGTCTCTGCCACGGTGAGACCGATGAATACTCCCGGATCGACGGCGACCCTGATTATCTTTGGGTCGTTTGGTTTCTTGTCTCCCACTCAGCTATCGGTGACGAAAAAGAAAGCAAAGCAAAACATTTGAAGTTGCGAGATAACGACGAATTTTGTCGGCTTGGCTGATTTTGTTGATGGCATCGAAAAGCCTCCGTCGGAGGTCCTAAGTTCAGCTACAATTGGGCTGCGCTGAAACGTCGAAAAAACCAAGTACAGTTGAAACAACATCAAATTGCACAAAAAGGAGGAATACGACTGTCTATATCTTACTTCATTTTGTTCCGAACTGCTTTTGGACAGTAGTCGTTTAAATTGGCCACGCAATTCAGATGAAATTCGGGAGTGGTAAGTGTACTCCTTAGTTTCACTGTTGTAGCTGTAGTAAACTCCGCTGCGTGGTTCAAAAAATAATTGATTTTCCTAAATATTTCGTTTGAAAGTGGGTGAACATTTACTGGATCATAATAATAGCCGCTGATCTTGTCAAAATACAGTCCAGTCTTCTGATCGAACACATATCCTGTTGTTTGCATGACATTTTCGGAGGTCTCTTTCAGGATATCAGCAATAGATTGTCCTACATTAAAATCCATATAGTTAAGAACGATATCAAACCCGTTGCTTGGTCGAATGCATTCGCAGCCTCAATTTCGGGGTCCGTAGATGTTTGTTTGTCGAACTTTGTCGTGGTGGAATGCGATGTGCAAGAATTATTCTGGTCGGTTTCAGGAACCCGTGATTCAAGATTTTTACGGAGCACCAAGTTTTGCTCTTGCAGTGTCTTTATATGAGCATCTTTCTCTACTATCTCCAGCCGTAAAAAGTGAATCTTCGTCTCCAAGTCACTTATTTTCTCGAAGATATCGAATTCCATTCAGATGTAAGAGATTGCGTTGTGAAGCTTCGTATGCACGAGGATAAAATCTATGTATGTGATACGGTAGAATAAATTCAAAGTATTGAGATTTTATGCAGTTGAGTAAACTCAAGCTGAGTAACACGAGGGATACCAAGCTAGATTTCTCTGAAAACAAAGTATAAATATTTAACGCAAGCGAAATAGAGCATGCCTATATGCGTGCCCAGTGGTAGACTAATCGATCGGACGTTGTGCTTGGTTGTGTGCGCGCATTCCAGCGTACCATCTCCTATTCTGTCACGCCATCGTGCGTCCAAAATCCCTGTCTGGAGTCTGATATCGTCTTCTCTCCCCCATTCCTAGTCTCCTTCCTATATATATAGGCTGGCTGATGACGGCTAATAAGCCAGAAATGGCCATTCCAGTCTCCCTTTCTTTGTCGGTCATGTTATTCTGCATATATATATATATATATATATATATATCCAAGTGTATCCTCGCTGACTCTGCATCTCCCGCCACTTGACATGCTATCATAACTCTAGCACCCCTCCCCTTACATGCGACAGCTATCGTAACAGGTTTCACGCCCTCCAAACCCCCCATGGCGTCAGTCTGTTGATGTAACCTCTCGGCCCCTAAACCCTCCAGCGTGACAATCCCAACTCTTACTTCTCATTTCGTCTGACGACGGGTTGGTGTAACCAGCTTGAAAATTCACGAGTAAACCTCGATTTTCCGACGAGCCTTCTTTCTTCATATATATATATATATATATATTCGATCGTACTTATCGACGGTACCTGAACCGCGAGGTCAATTTAATTGTACAAAAAGTTAACGAAAATGTGAGAGAAAGGTACGCAGCAGAAACGTCGTCTTTGGTGGACAGCTCGGGTTCTGTACAATTTTTTATTTTTATTTAATATTGCTTATCTCGCAGTTTGAACAGCATAGGTCAGTCACGTTGGGGTTGTGCCTTTCAGATAGGTTTCATTCCGACCACTAAGACAAACTACTGTTTGTGAAAGCAAGATACTTAAACAAATTAATTTGCCTTTAGGGTTAAAGAAACCATACTAAATTCAAATCTGTTTATGATTAAATGCACGGAAACATTTCGTCTTCATGATATATAGCTACTCTGCGTTGACAACGATGTAAGGCAGTTTTGCGATGTTGAATAGACCTTCACCTGAGGTATATCACCGCCGCATTTGGAAAACCCTGGCATTTATGAGTTTCAGATTAGTAAACTGAATCAGAAAATGTAAAGTTAAGACTGAACCCCAAGCACAAGGACTTAAAGTAATTTCTGTGTAGTTTAGGTATCAAAATCTGCCAGGTGACTGATGGTAAGAGAACATAACAGAATTCGTACGTATTCAACATCTCTTCCTGTGAATCCAGAAGCTGGCTGAACTCGGTCAATATTTTGAACCTATTTCCAATGATGAGGAGAGTGGAATCGAGGATTCAGCGCATTTTCCTCAGTTTAAACAAATTGACGTGTTTGAAGTTATCACGGTGTGCTTAAAGCTTGGAAGACTGACATCTAATGGGATAACCTGGTGCCTAGACAGAGAGGCAAACTCGAATGGCTCCCATCTAATGGGGCCTTTATGGAATTTCTAATCAGCCGCGATCCAAGGCGTCCCACTTTGTTTGTGGTGAACCAGTTTGCGTACGCATCCGCTACCTCCACTCTCCAGTATTTTTTTTCTCTATTTTGATCAAAAGGCGTTGTGGAAACCACTATCAGGGACGAGCGCATGTCAGGAGAGCAGACGCACTATTTGCGCAGTATGTATGGTAGATAGTAGCCACTCGAGCATATGCGTACAACAATTAGTAACTCTCTTGATCACCGCTAGCGTCTGCAAATGATGAGATGATGACTTAAGCATCCGCGTCCGAGACGGTATCGTCTGTGATATCAACATCCATGCTATATTTCGAATGAAAATAACTCAGAATTTCGGTCACTGTCATTGGCTTTTATGGTGGCCCGCACATTCCCCATGGGATTGATAAACCTGTTCCGGCAAAGACTCAGCACATAATGTGATGTTATTGCGCTGGATGAGGAACTGCGAGACTGCTTACCATCAATCGAGCCACTCGCGGCTGTCCTTGGGCCTCTGAGGAGGGGAGGGGTTTGGAGTAGTAAAGTAGTGTAGTCCATTCTTCTCCACAAGTACGTTGCTGATATCGGATTGATTGTCGTCAAACCAGTTCTGATCTTGATGGCATGCGCGTCTGAGGACTGTGAGTGCGATGGACTGGATGATATTTTGCAGTTGACAACATCGTGTCTCCATGGTGGCGTTATTATCACGAGCATGCAGTTTCTCCAGTTTCTCAGCTATTTGGTTGCTGAAATCAAAACAATGAGCAAGCAAATTTAACAAAAGAGTATTTAAATTTCCTGGCCATCGCTTACCTTGGGGCCTTCGTCGGGGTTGAGGTTGGAGCCTCATCTGCGAGATGACGAGGCGGTAGTCAGTCCAACCATCGGCATCGCGGATTGCATTGGATACCAGCACGTCCTGTCGATCTCGCCTTCGTACGAGAACAAAGTCCAGCAGCTGCCAGCGCTGTCGCAGATGGTGCTTCCACGTGGCCATTTCCAGCATCGGAACGCAGAATAAAGTGTTGGTCAGAAGGAGGCGGTGTTCCGCAAACGTTCGCGGATCATGAAGGCCGTTATCTTTACAGCTACCGAGAACGTGAGGACCCAGCACTCCCTACCAGGCAGCGTGGTATGTCCCGAAGCGGGTTTTGAAGTCACCAAGGACAATTAACTTCCCCGTCTCAAGCACAGTCGCCAGCAGGGCGTGCAGGTACTCGTGGGAATGCCAATTTGTGACTTAACATTCCACCGATTCCCATATAAACCCATTTTTTTAGCTCAAAAGTGTTACGTCCATTTAATAACAGTGGCCTAATGATGAATTACCTAAAACTTGTGTGGGTCATTTGGGGTTTAAATCGTTAAATGGCAGTTTTTACAGCTTTTTTTCGCTACGTTAACCCTTCTGGCTTGTATTAGCTCTACCACAATTGTTTACGAGACTGACAGAGTCACCTATTCAATTTCTTACCCAAGAACACGCTTGAACAGGCGTGAACGCGTGTGCCAAACAATGTGTCTGGCGGTGAATATGCACGGGCGCAACCATAAACTCTGGGGGCTGAGTGCACTCTCCTTCCAGTAATCAGTAACGCGGGTTGCGTGTGCGGGGCATACCTTGAAGGCAGAGAGTGCGCTTCGAGCGATAGCAATACATCCCGTACGGTATCTATGCAGGGATTGCACAACTAGGCCCCATATGTTTTGGAGCACCGTGGCTTAGCAACTCCAGGGGCCTTTGGCTGTCTGCAGTCCCAGAACCATAGCTTACCTCGTTGCACTTTAGCGGTCTGGTACCAAAACGAAATTAAAATTCCTAACTACCAATCTGCCATATAGCAGTATCGACCTATTGCTCATTCAGCGATCCCTATTAACCCGAGATTCGCTTTTGTAGTTATTAATACTTTAAGTGAGTAAGTACATGACACCTTATTCACTTAATGGGTTGAATAAGCCGCTTCTTTCTAAAATCTGCTACCGAAGTACCACAGGAGACTTGCACTGGTAGGCCACCTGCTCGAGTCCTCAATGGAAGATTGATAGAAAAAATATATGGGTTATTCCCAATCAAGTGAAAGACATTTAACATCACAAACACCTTTATTTATATTTACTTTGCCCGGTGGCTTGCTGACGGCTACTTGCTAGTAGAAACGGAGCCAGAAATTGTGAGAACGGTGCATGTGTGCATTCGACAGTATTCCATATTCCGAGCCTGCAGCGTTCCACATCCAGAGATTGATGATACACAGTACAGCCGGCGCCTGCAAACAAAATTTTGTTAACTGTTTTGTGTAAGCTCCAAACAACATTTAATTCGGCCTATTCGCATTAGTTAATGAGAGTCATAATTAAATCCCGTCATATTTTTTTAAAAAAAGTTCGCGTTTTTTATTTGTTAATTTTAGTCGAATTATGGTTGATTAACACTTGTACTAACTTACTCACATTGAAGTTAATCTTGGCTTTGAAGGCAGAACAAAAGTTGATTCTTCTGGACAGTTCTCTAATGGAGTTCATTTTGACATCTTCATGCATAGTTAATCACTGCTCGGCATAGAACTGTGCGTAGACCTACGTAAATGGTAATAACATCTCATACCGTTTGGTGACCCTGCTTTTCAGTGCTCAACTAGAACAAATTAGTCATCTTTTAAATCCATGATCGCTTATAGTTTTAGCTTCTTCGGTAATTGATATACAATACCGCGCATTCTTATGTGAATATTCTGTATTGACCTAAAAGTTGATTGAAAGTCAGGCACCTTCAAGCATTTTTTACACTTACGATTATCATAACAGATCCGTTTTCGCCACAAGTCACAGTTTATTACAATAATAATTAGCATGAGGAACAAAGACAAGGGAGGCTTTGATGACCATGTTTGACTTCATCAGCCAGCCTTGCTAACCCAGATGCTGTGGCCCCGAGACTTGAGCTCTCGACTTAATGGGTAGAAGTTAAATGCCCTAATCCACTGTGCCATGATCTCGCTGTCTTGCCGCAGCACTTGCGCTTGGGAATAGCTGGCTGATGTCTATATTACTAGTCGATGTGCGGCTGTTGGCGGGACTCGAGTGTGAGCTCCAATGCACAACGGAACGAGTACCCTAGTAGCAAGCGATATCGAGGCGATATCAGGAATAGCGAATTTTTCCATTGTCATTGGTTCCCTCCCTGACGTAATCTGGCTGTTGATTGGTTGGCAGTGTTTAGTCACGTAGGCACTTCCCGCGCGCGTGAATGCATGACATTATTTCGTGTCTTTCGTGTGCGACGTTTGACGTGAGAAGTCTCTCTCCGTTTTTTGTTATCTATTTATATCTGCTTGAATTGTTTACATTATTGATAACTATGTTTAGACAGGAGTCTAAAAGAATGCGAAGACGACGACAAAAGTGATACGGGGACCTAATTTTAAGTGAACTCGAGGAGGTCGGCTCGTGATTTCAAAGCATTCAACGAAAAATTAGAGGACCGTTCTTACAGAGGTCAACTGGTAGGCCACCCATTTTATCCTTATTAATTACATTAGATCGCCTTCCTCACGTGCCTTGGCGGACAAACAATTGATAAATTCGTCAAGCACATATTTTATGCCTTATTTATGGACGAAATAAATCCACATATTAACTTTAAAGGCAGGAAAAACAAGGATGGTCTCTAAGGATCGAAGATTTTTGACGTGATACTGGGTATGCCCGATAATGTTTATATATGGTCTATATAACGGAGGTGTTTGCGGCATGGAATGCTAGTGGAAAGTCGACCTTTGCTGACCTAGATTCAGCTGTTACAAAACGACTGAAAGGGTCGCTTGATACTCTGACGAAGCGTGTAGTGAAACAAAACTGTAGAACGCAAACCAGTATAATTCTTAGACTTATTAACAATTATTTGTCAACAATAGATAGCATATGCGGACCATTGTTCCAGGACTCAGTGGGTTCTTCTGCATTGCCGATGGATAGCCTCAACACCTCCTGTGAGATGTGAAGCAATTCCCTCAGCATTTATACATATATTGAATATTGAATAAACTTTCGCATTACACGTTTGCTGCATGTGGAAGGGGGTCGCTTGAGTCTGACGGTCGCTTGGTCCAATAATTATAATTTGGTCGTTCTAATTAAGCGATAATAAGAGAGGTTAAACTTGAATGAGAGGAAAAAACCGCTCATAGGAATGGATTACGGGTGGGGGCCGTTATTAAGCTAAGTAAAGAAAACACCCATTATGTTGTACTGCCAGCTGTCGCCATTTTTGAGTATCTCGATAATTCGAAATCGCCTGGATATACATCCACCGGACAAAATCGCCGTAGACTCGATATACCTTTAGCGAAAAATCGACATCGCCCCGCTATTGACTCGATTTACGCTTGCTACAAGGGTACGTCCTGGAAACGATCGGTAAACGCCTTTTCACCACAAATCTAAATGTGCTTAGATTGCTCCGCTATGCAGCAGGATATCTTCTTCCCTGCATAAATATTGACATGCTGGAAGTGGAGCTACCGACAATCACGTATATGAACACATGAACTTGCGTATATTCTTCGCAAAAACCTCTCCTGCTAAGGGTTTGGGGACAAAGATAGACTGCCGTTTCAGGCCACATGCACGTGTTAGTTATTACTGTTTTCATTCTGTGAAACGAAATATATTGTCCGTAAAACTACGCGTCTGGAGAAGATGGGTCAACCACGTACAAATTCTACACATTCCTTTGGAGCGACCGTTAAAATTAAAAGCAACCTTACTCTGGCGTCCACTTTCGCCTTCTGGAAGGACATCGCGGGATAATTCTCCTATTAACCTCCAAATCCATCAGCACCTTTGAATCGACAACTTTCTTGAAATCGTATGTTTGCACCTTTGGGAAGCCCAACTAACCAGCTTCTTCAACTTCTACACTGCCACAAGACCGACTTTGATGAGGGGAATAACGGGCCACCTGGGAGATGCGCTGGACCAATACGATAGGAGATATGGGCTCAGGAAGCATTATTTGGGTTGAGTTACAAATGCTTAACATGGATACGTGGTGGCACGCGTAGGGGCGGGCTCACACTGCATTGTCACTTACGGCTCTCCCACTCCGTTTACTCTGATTCTGGACCTGGCGGCACGGTCAGGAGTGTCTCCGGCTGCGCTAGCCGTTGGCGCCAGAGCCCGTCTCGGGTTTTCTTGACTCCGCCTTGACATTGGGCACAGAACGATCAGAGAAGATAGAGCATGGTAGATAGACGGCAAGGTAACTATTACTTAAACATAATCTATGCGTATTTCAACATCTATGCCCCACCATGTTTCGGAGCATAGGGTGGGGATCTTCGGAATACGATAATCAAACTGTCGTTGACTAATATGTTCTTCGAAGATTTCCGCGCTCATTTGATGACTGTGCCAGGGTCAACATAGAGCATGCTTTCTAATTAGTAGAACTAGGTCCCCAGAAACTAGCTGCCTGCAACTACAACCGTATTTTCCTGCAGTCTACCTGCGGAGAGAATCGCATCATTTTAATCTCCACCTTCCCCCGCCTGCTGATATGGGAGAAGGCAACCTGGATATACCTCATATCGTGGCTTCGGCCTCAAATGGAGCATGTTCTCGCACGGAAACTAGACTGACAAGATCTACTGACGACAAAAACCATCTTCGATGCCAAAAGCTGGATGGATTGATCCCTTGTCATATCCACGAAGTTGCTCCGACTTTAACCTGTCAGGAACAACGGTAAGTTAAAAACTCTTCCGTTGAATGCATGCTCGTCGTTGTGAGTTCAGCAAAAGCACCTGACTCCGGCCCACAGCGCCACTGTAGAGACACAATAGCGTTCACGTTGAATTTCCAAGATGGATGTCGAAGCAGGCCATTGAATCTTAAAACCGGCCAGGCATTTGACTGGCAAAAGGCATCAGTCTGGAATAGCCGAGGACGTCAGTGGAACATCAAACTCAAGACGTACAAGGCGGTAGTCTCGAAGGCATAATCCTAAGAGGCAAATACATGGACTTTCAACACTAACCAAATTAGGAAACGAAGGCAGTCACTTATCAATTGTCTCCGGAAAATGCGTAAACTGAGGTTGCCGGAAAGGATCTCGGACACGAGGGTCATGTGACTGGCCGTGAGCCTCAGCATTTGGGCAAAATTGTGAGAACTTCAATTGTGTTGGAATGGTGAACCCACAAGGACGGATGGCAAGCGCCTATCTAATCAACCTTAATAAAATGAATTCACTACAGGTTTTAGCCTACGTGGATGGAAGAAAGGCAATTCTAAGGACATGCCCTGGAGATTCCCTGAGAATTTACATATGAATCCTACTAACCAGGCTCAATCGGTCTTAAGAAGAACAGTCAATATCGGGTCAGGAATCTTCTTAGACCAAATGATCACCATTATCAAAGCCAAATGAGCACCTGACAAGTATACAGTGCCCTAGACCAAGAAACGCCCCTCCAACCCACTCCATTCCCTATCGTTTCGTTGTTGTCAACGGGATTCCCGTAACGTACGCTGTGAGCACATTTGCTGTAAAGCCTTCTTTTGGAAGTTTTGGCACAATTAGTGGAGAGAAAGGAAATATACCATATTGGAGCTACATTTTCTAAGGGGATTTCGTGGAAAATAGATACGGGATACATATATCGGTGCGGTACCGTCAGCGGTTTTAATGCAACCATTTTGTCAACTGTAAGCACATTTGCCAGTTTCCTGACTAACCCGCAAGTGCTAAGATGTGCAAAACAAAGCTTTTTGTGTGAAAAATTAGACATAGAGGCTTCAATTTGACTTTGGTACAGAAATCAATAATTCTCCTGAATCACGTTTATCACCATTAGGTTTGGTCCTCCAAAACAATTTTACGTTTCACTGCAAGCCATTTATACAGGTTAGGCACAATTTTATGAATGGGCGATATTTGCAGTGCAACATAGAAAGAAGTACAATGCAGTTGAAATCATCTTCCTCAGTGCACGTTACTCCTTCCAATTAAGCGGGCAAAGGAAGCCTTTTCTTGAACGCCACCAAAACTTATTTTTGCGCGTAATCGCTGATGCAAGTAAAAGTTGCAAAAATGGTTGTGAAAACTGTCTTATTTCGATTGAAACCTCAATTGACGCACACGGTTTTTGGGGTAATTCATCATAAGGCCACTGCAATTAAATGGAGAGAAAACATTTGATCTATAGACTGGGTTTTTATTGGACTCGGTGGAATGTTTTATCACACTTTTCACTCCCACGCTGGTACAAATCAACAAAAAAAAACAGCACAAACGTGCACGAGTTTTAAAAGTTCTGTTCACAAATATCTAAAGAAAAAAATATACATTCATTGAACACCCAGGCATCCTTGAATTGTTTAAGATGAGCGATGATACCCATGTTAGCATTTAAGAAGTCAAATTTTGCGAACGTACGCGTTCGATTATTCATCACCAGGCTTTTACAGGGATATAAGAGTGTGTTCACATCGCGCTACAGTGACGAAGTAGCAAACTCCTTCCCTCCCTTAGTGCCCTATGTTGGGACTAGGCCTGAGCTCTGAACACCCTTAACCCCGAACTTACTCTTGAAATCTTTGTTACTCCACCCTCCCTTATATTACTGTAAAGGCCTGATAATTAATACTCGAAAGCGTCCATTTGCCAACATTTGACTGCTTAAAAAATATATATATATAAGTATATCAAATGATTTTGCATATAAACAAGTAAAATAAAAATCCCCAATATATAGGGATGGAGACATGAATCCCACGGTTAATGGAAGAACGGTCAAAGACGGATCTATTCTTTGCATTTTCGTTTTGAGAATATTCCAAACTCTCCTAGTAAGCGCACGTATCTAGACACTAAGATAAGACTTATTTTCTCAAACACTCCTCTATATCATCTCGAAGTTAAGAATAGACCTCCTAAATGAACATGTACCTTTTCCATTTCTCCTGTGGAGCATGTCCTGTAAAACAGCTTGTATAAGAGCTAACCATACTTTAACATGGACCTCAGTTCACATCCCGTATTCCATCGTAAACCAGCTTCAAAATCGAAAAGGCTGAACGGCAAAACACTGGGACTAGCTGAAAGTTTGCACTTTGTTCTTAACGAGTTTCAAGTCATGTTGACACTCTCTTCATGGTATCCAAAAGTCCAGTTAAATATGGCATCGTAAAGAAGCCGACGGTTTTCTTGCATTAGGCGTAAGTCGTCGGCGAGCTATTGCTCGACAACTATAGTCCTAAGAACCCCGTGTGTAGTCCGAAGATGAGGGAATAACGGTGATCCATTGCTTGACTACTATAGTCCAAAGAACGCCGTGTGTAGTCCGAAGATGAGGAAATAACGGGAGTTAACGTTAAAATGGGGAAAGCTGCCAACCTCCAGGAAATAAGGACGAACCAGAAGGAAAATAACTAACAACCGCGTTCTTGATGAGATAAATGGAAAAACGTTCATGCGATCACTTGACCACGAAGTTTAGTCGCCTGACGTTTTGGATTCATGCTCAAACCCATCAACAGACACAGCGTGAGATACGGGTAATGCATACACTGGGCGTTGAAGCAGTTGCAGTCGCTATGTATCGCATACGTATGACAAATAACAGCTCTCTCTCTCCCTCCTCCACCGAGGATGGTTGACCTATAGAGCGCAAATGGCTTGACAGCCTACACGCAGGTCACTCAGTACTGAAATCTCACCAACTTTGTTGGATGTTGGCGTGATGATGGGTCGTCCACCTGACTCAACGGCACTGGCGTTCAAAGCAGCGTTCAACTGCGAGCTCCCAGTGGCCTTTTTAATTAGCCAAATATAATCTCAGCACCGAATATAGGGTGGGGAGGTCATTGCGCTTATGCGATCATTACCTGCAGAGATAATTTCAGCCACGTCGAACTGGAATGTGGCCTGATCTCGTCAAATAAACCCCAATTCGAGAATTGGCGTAATTTCATTGCACAGATGTCGCGAGTTCCGCCATTCGTATCCGGAGTGGTCTTCAAGGTATTCGGTGTAGTTGTTTTGTCCACAACAGTGTCAGATCTGATAAACGACTCCCGACATTTCTTGCCTAGACATTTGGTTTCTTGGTTGCATTGCCTGACGCCTAAAGGCTGTCTCCGGTCTGTGCGCGACTCCAACTCCATGTTGTTCGAAAATGCGGCGGATGGCTTCCAAGACGTTCTTGACCTACCGAAGCGCTCACCAAAATTTTGGGTCAGCGCGATTTGGTCGCTTGTCTAGCTTGCAGATGTACCGGTTGGTGAATCTGCGCGGGTCACCATTTCCTCTGAATACACGTCAAAGTTACTGTATTTCGGCGACTTTGTCATCCGGTTCACGCCCTTTGTACGTTATATGCAACTTCGTTTGTAATCGATTGGCTTAGTGCCACTGAAGTTCAGTACATGCTTCGTGTTTATCGCTTTCCTAAATACCTTGGTCTTTAGGCCACCACAAATTATGCGGCGGACTAGGAGATCAAGGAGGCTAGCTAGTGGATTTCTTCCTGCCTAATCGTAAATTAAATGTCCGGACAGGCTGTGTTGAGACGCTCTTTGAACGTAAGCACATGATTGAGTTCGATGACGACAAAGATATCTTCCACATACCAGGCTGAGCAATTCCTTCTGTAGCACTGGAAAACCAGGAACTCCAACCACTGCTAATAGAAGCGAAGAGGCGAGTTCCAGGAGGTAAGCGCAAAGTAGACAAGATCACTGGAACAAGCCCACTATTCGCCTGTCATTTCGGATGCTCACTCGAATCCATTATTAGAGACCAAGTCAGATAAGGGTATTTGATTGCCCTGGTTTTGCAGTATTTATAGGATGCAGTTGCTAGGCCATTACAGCTCCCGAGGGCATCTCAGATAAATGCACGTGGTGTGATAATTTTCTGAAAAAGTCAAATGCTGCAGGGTGCAGTTGTCATGCGGTTGCTGTGCGCCTGCGTACCTGTCAAGATTATCGTCCCAGACGCTCATTACACGTGGTTGCATGCGGTGTGATAATGACCCGCAGTCTAACTGCTGACGGTAGGATTTCATCATCTGTGCAAACCTTAGGGCATTTTGCTCAACGACATTGGCACTAGGGATAGTGGTCATCCGCACGTTCTTCGCGAATATAACTGTTTTGCCCAAGCAAAGTCTCAGCACCGAATATGGAGCAGGCAGGTCGTTGCGCTTGTTGCTTGATTTGAGGCCGGAGAACTATGACTCAAGCAGTACGTGGCTCACGCAGTTGTCGCTTATGGCGAGAATTTAAGCTTCATCAAAATGAACGTGTGTCCGGTTCTCGGAGGATGGATACGAGGACGCGAAACGTCAG
Organism: Schistocephalus solidus; assembly: GCA_017591395.1. NCBI lineage: Eukaryota > Metazoa > Platyhelminthes > Cestoda > Diphyllobothriidea > Diphyllobothriidae > Schistocephalus > Schistocephalus solidus. Next base: position 85,971 of record WEDG01004283.1, read on the forward strand.
GCTCTTGTTCCAGCAATCGCGTTTCCCTCGTGACTCTAGCCGTTGTAGGACCGCTTTGGTTTTGAATCACGAGATTGGTGAGCCTAGTGTTCCCTTTTTTGTTCGTAGATTGTTCAGTAAAACGTGGAGTTCACCTTGAGACAGAACTTCAGGTGCTGAAAAACTTGGAAGTGTCCGAGGCACGTCTCCATTTCAGTGTACTTGCTTTTTAGTAGCAAATGATCTCGACCGCGAGTTGACCGTGTCAACTTCCTCTCAACTACTTTCTGGAACTCGTGTGTATTGATTTCTTTGGTAGGTCTGTGCAGTCGTGACGACAGTCTCACTCGTCCACGAGCGTCCAGGACATGAACGGCAGAAAAATTTTAATTAAATTCTAAGTGGAATTTACAGACGTAACTGATAAAAATCGCTGAGGAACCATTTCATGAAGAAGTGAATTGGAGTCATTCTGGGTGCCGCAGCCACCCAGTCCGTGGTTCCAATTGATGTGAAAATTAAGTTGCTACTCTTGGAAGCGGGGAGTGGAGAATAACGTACGCGGTTGATCCAGGTTGCATTTGTGCGCTGGGCTCGTGGAATCGACTGCCAGGCATTAACTAGCTCACATATGTGTTCCGTATCCAGGCTCTCCTCTTCGTGGGAAGCCATTTCCAACCGTAGGAGGCGAAAGAGGTTGATGAAACTTCGAATATACCTAGACAACATAGACAACAGCATAAGTAAGTTGAGGTGGAATAAGGTGGAAACGCGCATGCCCAGATGAGCACATTGGAGGTGTACGGTGACTTACTGGTAGAAGGAGGGTGGAAACGGCGTCATATCCCTAAAATGACAGACGGAAGATTTTTCAACTTCTGTCAAGTTGCCGATCGAAGAAAGAGCAAATGAAAAAGACGCTCTTAACTCGAAAAAAAAATTTAAAAAGTATATTCCCGTTCAGGTTGCTTTGAGACAACGGATGTAGAGTGGTTGGCCGGGATCGTTTATGTGCCATGGCCCCCCTCCTACCCTTCCACAGGACAGAGTGAAATGAATGTCTGTATTATGGAGCGTTCTTAGTCCTATATCACGCCGGAGACAGATAAACAATCACCACACACACGTTTATAGTACTAACTGTCCGTTTGAAGTTTCCGGTTGTCATTTAGAAGTTTTTATCTAATAAATTATTCGCAGTAGGGCTAAGGAAGGCATAAATCGAGTATTGCGAAGACGAGATCACTGAGTGTCATGATGGGTTCAAGCAAGGATCCAAAACATCAGGCGAGTAAAGCTCTCGTCCGAGTGATAACGTCTTCTTCCTCCTAAGACGGTACGTGGCTGTTACTACAAGTAGTTGGCTCCTAGGCGCTTCCATGGGTGGCGGATAGTGGAATGGCCTGTAGGAAATGTAAGCTACGAAATAACAAGACCTGCATGTGGTCTGGTCGCAGAGCAGTCTCAATCATGCCACCAGGGAGCGTAGGGCTAAGGTCGTGCACGTAGCTTGATCAAAAGAATCCAACCATCGTTATCCAATGATAACGAACGCATGCTTCACACAGTGGTGGTGCAGGGACAGTCACTTGAGCACAAATTGGTTTGAAGTGATTGAAAACTTGCACAGCATTTACCGCACTCTCCCGTGCCTGACCAGCCTGTGCCTGATGTCAAGACAAGAATGGAGGCCGGGTCGGACGCAGGTGAGTTATATCCCATGGAGTGGGGGACCATAAATGGCAAAATTGGGTGGTGCGGCATGAGGCGACACCTACGCGTACCCCACAGTTTCGGCATTTGCTATGGGACCTCATCCAAAATCACGCCTGCCGCAGCCTGATTTGGCTCCCGTGTTGGTCGAACGCATCGACCACGCAACCCACTAAGGAGACACGCACAATAAGCTAACAGCTTGATGACGGCAGTACAGCATGGTGACTATGAGCCGCCACAATATACAGAAGATGTGCTATCTCATGGAGTGTGTTTTTAATAACAAAATGTCATAATAGTAGGGAGGCAGTGTTAATTATCGTTCAGCATAATCCCAAAACATTCCAATTCCACCAGGTTTTGAAAAAGCTACTTTCCGACAGCTGCAAAAATGACTACTTTGGTAGTATGAAGTTTTCTCAGTGCTAGTTGTTAACTTGAACAAGAAGACAGCTTCAAATACTCTGGGACGAGAAGGATGACATTGCCTCCCAAATTGATGCTGCTCGTCGGGTTTTCTCAAGCCTCAGAAAGTACCTATGGACACTACGAGACATTTCCATTCCCATGTAGATGCGCATTCACCGTGCATCCACCCGGTCTGTTTTACCTATGACTGTGAATGGTGGTCTAGACGCGTGAAAGATGATCGAATACTGGAGGAATTAGACCAATACTGCTTGAGGACAAACCTCCGAGTGAAGTACGCTGACTTCGTCTAAAATGAGACAGTCAGCACTCACCAAGGAGATATGACAAGGATATTCCAAGCCATCCAAGAACGACGATTGAAGTGGTTTCGGAACGTTCTTCGTCGCCCACCTCATGAGTTACGTGTAACTGCCCTATATCCGGTCCCAATACTTAATTGGAGGTGTCAAAGAGGGGGTCAGCACAAATTCTGGCTTGACAAGATCCCTCAACACATGGAGGCGGTGCTTGCACCTTTGATATTCGGTAACCGTCATTTTCGAAGAGAATGGACTGAGCTGTCTAGGTCTTCTGCCGCGGATCGTCACGCATCGTGAGGCACAGCTCGTGACATCATTGATACCGGCTAGATCAGGCATGATCGCAGCCGTTACAAGTACAAGAGGTGAGACTGAAACGCCATGCTACAGTCAGAAGGCAACTGGAAAGCAGCTTGTTCAAAAGCCAGCATCCTGGTGTGACTAAAAGACCTATGGATTACGCTGTATTCGAATTTGCTGGTATGTGTGGGTGCAGGATACAAGGCGAGCCAGGGCGAGTCGCGCTCACTGTTTGACAGCACTGGAGTATGGCTGACCACAAACGACCAATCAGGGCACTGAAACGGAGTCTAATGGGATACCTACTAGGCAGTTGGTGGTGCTAAACAAATCTGAATTTTAGCGACCAGAATTCCCGCAAACCTTTGAAGGCGTGCGTTTAAAATTAAAAGTTGGACAAAAATCGAAAAATGAAAAAGCCACCTAAAGTAATTGGCCATTTTGAAAGCTCATGCTTTTCTCAGACTGGCTAAAAGTGTTTACAAGGGATATGACACCAATATCTAAGTTTGGCCAATTTTCCCTCTACGAGCACCATGGCATATAGTTTGGCAAAGTAGCTGTTAGACCACCTTACATTTCTCACCAAAGGCTCGCCAAAAACAGCAGGCTGAGTTGGTTAATTCCTTGGACGCAAACAAGGCCTCACCTTGGAGTCAGATGAACCGATGGTAGCCTACGAGGTCGTTTCGCCTTACACGCTCATTACCCAAAAACCAAAAGTGAGACCAATGAATCAACTTCTAGCTGGATGCTACAACGAGAAAGCAATAAGTTCCTCGAATTTCTAACACGTAGGCGGGCTCCTACAAATGCATTTAAACCTACGTAACCTTTACATGAACAAACCGAAGGCACACCATTGGAGTTTCCACGCCATGGCTTGTTAACCGAAGTTGTCCTTAAATGGAGAGAATGCTTGCATTCCCTTGGCATTATCACATCTTTTGGGCTCACTACGCCGGAGGACAGACTGGCCTTTTATGCCATCGCTAGTCTGTGTGTAGGTTTCAAAGAGGGGACAGAGGTGCGCACGGTCTTCTGGGGGATTTATCCGCAGTAGAAGTGTGCAAGACATCTGATGAACGATGAGGCTGGCTAGACCAAATGCAAGCAAGCATTACGCCGATATGACCACCAATACGCTTACTTTCGACAGTTCAATCCTGGTAATGACGAGGTCAACCGTGTGCTTAACAGCATTGCGGTGCAGAGACGGTGACTTGCTCGTGAATTATTTTTCAGTTATAGTGGGAGTATACTTGCACTGCGTCTTCCACACTTCCTCCCTCTCTTCACCACATCCGGTGTCAAGGCAGAGTCAAGGAAAGCGGAGACGGGATCGAGCGCCAAGGAGAAAAGGTCTTAAGTCTAAGGGGCAAACTGTAATGCTGCCTCAAAACAAACAAAAAATAAACAGATGACCCAAAAGACAAAAGATGCACCAAGATAAGGCGTGCTTTCCACACTGAGCAACGGCGGTCTGTTGGTGTTGCCTCTTCCGGGTCATTTTTCGTTAACTCAACAAGTTCTGCAAACTGTGTGTAGCAGTGCCGACGCCGCCGGCGGCTGCAGTAGTCTTTTCCTTCTTCCTTCGCTTATCTGACTGCTTTTGTTCAGCTTTAACCATGATTGCTGCTTGTCGGACATCTTTTGTGTAGAGGTGGGGTGGGCACGGCGCAGTGCCCAGATCCCGTTAACGTCGCTTGTGATCTTCCAGCAAATCCCCCAGCTGGAGAACAGAGTCAGGCTGCTTCGGCTTTTTTGGTTTCACTACAGACAACGGGGAGGGTAGAAGATAGGGGAAGAATAGTTCAGGGCTCTATTAAAAGCTGAGGTGCCACACTTTTTCGTCCTCCAATCTTGTTTAAGATGGAACCCAATCAAGCTAGAGTTGATAGGACAATCCAAAGCTTGATGATGGAAGAAAAGTATCGGCTAGGAGCAACCAATCACCCAACAGGTCAATGCAGGTAACAGATGGACAAAAAGAGCCGTTTAGGGTTTATTTGGCGTTTTCAGTGAATTATAGCATAATACCTCTTTGGTAAGACCTGAGATTTGACCATGTAGGCATGAAGCTGAAAGAAACGTCATTAAATTCACGCACTCGTGTCTTACAATCTGGAATATTCAAAATGCCGTGGAAGTTGCGTGTGCACACGGACTGCTCTCGAGGCGTGATGGGACATCAGACGTTACAACGCCTAGTTCTAGCTGTTCGTTCACAGATCTCCATAGTTACCCTGAAGAGAATTCTACAAAAAAGAAGCGAACTAGCTAGACGCCGATTTCTGGTCATTTATTCCTGATAGTTGCTTAACAGAGATTAGTTGGGGTTCCAATAGGAATGAAAATCTGCGACAATCAAGCCAGATGTTTGAACTTTACTCCAGTGTGCCTTTTGGTGATTCAAAAAGCAGCGTGCGGCTCGATGGCAGTTCTAAACATTCGATCTTCTAAAAGTATATTAAAACCTCAGAGTTTCCTGTGTGGTGTTAGGGTGAAATTGGTTGACGACGGTAAATAAGTTTGTCTCTACTAATTAGAGTTCCAGAGGAGACCAACAAGACTTACTGGAACAAGCAGGTTGCGCCCTGAGATCAAATACAAGAATTCGCACTCGTATGTGGCATTGGAAGTGTTGGTGGTGGTACAGTTGGTGCTGTTGGTGTTGTCTAGGCCATTTGGGTGATGGAATGCAGGCCGTGAGGGCGGGTTGAAACCATGCATAACTATGACCTAATGCAACGTCAATCAACCTGGATAGAGCTCAATGCCACGCAACAAACTCTCGTCTTTCTGATGCACAGCCTTCATTAATCTTAAATAGCGTGAGGAAGGGCATGATAGGTTGCCTACTGTTTGAACCTATCAGTCGCCATGGACATCACTGAATCCTCCGCGTCGCGCAGGTCAGTCAGTCTACTGAAACAGCTCGACTCTCGCTCGGATATGGGTAAATTGCGCCGCTAGAAGGAGAGAAGGACTGCAAGAACTTTAAACATTTTCTACCGGAGAATACCCATGAGGACTTCCAGTCTTGACAACAGGATTTGTCGTTAATACGTGCGTTTCCGCATGAGTGCACTGTTGAACAGCCTAACACGGTTGTCAAGAGGTTGAAAGGAGTCTGTTGGAATCACAGTGAAATAACCTTAAAAGAGGGTTCATCTGAGGGTTTGACATAAAGCAAAGCAGCATTAATTGTCGTGGAAAAACGCGGATGTAAAAAGCACTGCTTTTAGCTGTTTGTCGGTGTGACTTATTGTTGATTGGCAAAGATCACCTTTTTTGTTGTTGGAGGTCCAAAACTCTGACAAATAAACAAATGTTTCCGGTTATCGACCAGTCCACTATCTTACTCATAAAAACACCTCGGACTCCAGCATTGGCCTCCGTTTGTTAAATAAGAAAATTGTTTTAAATTAACGGAATATGAATACAGCGTGCTAGCTAGATGTTTGATCAATTACATTCTAGTGGTTGAGGGCCACTAACGGGCATTAAATACCAGGTAGAAAAGCGTATAAAGTGAGAATCACAAGGACTCGCTGCGTCGGCTATTGAGAAGCGGGAAGATGGGAGGACGATGACGATGACGAGGGATTGATGAAGAAGTAGGACGGTGGAGGATGTTGGGGGGAACGGCGAGCAGGTGGTCAGAGCCGTCGAGTTGTTCACTAATGGGTCAAATGATTAAATTATAAAAAGAGGAAGATAACTGGAAGGAGAAAGAGAAAAAGTGGGAGAGTGAAGGTATGTTTGCCTGACAAGAAAGTTTAATCGCTCACCACTTAACTCCTCTTAACTCGACTCCCAGTAGTGCCGATCCACTGCGACACATTGCTTCAAAGCGTCTACTGTCAAAGGGCTTAATGTTAGACAAGAGGATGACAATTTAAGCGGGAACAGAGACAACCCAACCATCCGACTGAACTTTCTAGAGCTAATAAATGCTAACACTTTCATAGTGAACATAAGTCACGAAATTTTAATCGGTCTCCTTGTTCTGTCATCATTAAAAGCAAAGTGGTTTAGTGTACAGCAGGTTTGCAAGTCAATTTGCTATGTTCGAACTAGTGGCTTCATGCAGAAAACGGTGGGATCTGCAGTTTCTGTTCACAGTTTTTACCGATTTCCTTATCCTATATCAGCTTTCTATAAGTCGCATGAAGCGTTCGCGCAGGTGCGCCAGATAGGTAATCCTGTACGCCTACCTGCATCAAATAGGTGTAGAATATAGTCGAGGAGAGTTCTTATTCTCGTGGGCGTGGGAAACAGTTCTAACATTTACTTAAAACACTTCGGCTAGACTCCGTTCTGTCGAATGAAGTTGCTCTTCATATCACGCTACTCAAAAAGAAGGCCTCAAGGAAGTTAATTTGTGCTGGAATTTACAGAATGTGGAGTTTGAACGGTAAGACACCGAACACTGTGACAGCAGTTCGGAGCACATTTATGGACAGAACCGATTTCCGGCTGCACCAAAGGTTACTCTGCACGTGAAAAAAGATACAGGAATATGACCCAATACCAGTCTACCCGTAGAAGACCCTTATATTAGATAATGTAAGTTTTAATACTACGTGAAAGGAGAAAGAGGGATAGACAATAAAAGAACACCAACTGGTTGCGATTATACGCAATGTCGGATGACATTGGGAGCAGTGGAATTCCACTGGGTGTTAAAGCTCCCTGGGCCTATCATTGTCCCGTAATTGGTTTACTTAAGATTATGGTACTGTCAAGATTCTGCCACAGAGCCATCGTGAACGGGCTCGGGAAAGTAGGAACAGGAAACTTACGCGTCACCTAACGTATCTAAGTCCTCTGGGTTCTTCTTGAGGGCTCGCAAATTGTCCGTTGCGGAGACCCTTGAGAGAAGGGCATTAATAAATTTTTCGCAAGCCTGAAAATACACTTAGCAAATTGAACATCATATCGCATTGCTCATTGTATTAAGCCTTCTTCCTAAAGGACAGATGGCACAAAATCAGGAAATTGTGTTTTTTCAAGGACGTATGGCACGAAACAATCCTTTAAAGTATGTCAGAGTACATGAACAGCAACCGCCAGAATTCGCAAGACAGGCAGGACAGCTTTCTTTGACGAGGTAACAATGCTAGTAAGCATGTTATATCAATTTCTGGTGAACTAATGAATAAAAGCATATTAACCTCTTTACATGTGTTCGGCTTATTGGCAAAGAAACTCCGCATTTCAGTTCAATAAATATGTTCAATTTTTTTCGTAACGAGTAGCCAGCAGCTAGACTAAAGGGTTACCCGTATTTCCATTTCCCATCGAAAGTATAGACAAAATATTACAGCCTGCAATCCATTTAGAACGAACGTAATTGACGCTAGCTCAGAGAGCATGGCTTCTTTGACGGCTCGACCACACTTTCAAGTTTTACGAGGTCAAAATTCATACCAGAGGTGAATACCGCGTGAGCCGCAAGCTGCTTGAGTCATGTTAAATTTGGTTTGCATTCAAATTACAAGCAAAATGACCTTGACATTTATATTCAGTGCTGCGATTTTGCCAAGACAAAGTAATTTACCATGCAGGAAGACCGCGGGCGACCAACAGTCCCGGTAACAGCCAACCAAATGGTCTAGCAATCGTCACAGCAGAACTCGAAAACGGGGAGAAAATTACCGCAATGAACACCTCGGGTGCAGGCCGAGACGCGATTATCTATTCAACTACTAACCCGAGCGATATATGCGAGTGCTACTAATTATTGAGTATTTGGTGACCTGACAAATGTGCCCTAGAAATACTGCGCTCCTTTTCTGTGACTATCTATGACGATGGGTTCGAGTGAGAATCCGAAACGTTAGGTCAACAAAGTTCAGGTTTCAGCGACAGCATTTGCTTCTTCTGCACTCACTTAGCCATCAAAATTAATCTTCCAGCTGTTAATGTGGTTAAGTGAACCCACCAGGCAAGAACCCTAGCCAAGCAAAACGCAGTGATAACAGACAAAGGCAATAAGAGCCACGCTACACCCTATACTGTTGATCCATATTACATGCCAGTTAACATCACCATCTAAACCAATTTTAATGTGGGCGATGCATTGGCTTTGAAAGACGTACAGATGAATTGACCGTTTTAAACGTTCAACAGCCAATAAACCTCCCAGTGACAGCTGGGTACGTCAAATTCAAACGTCTGAGATATTTGACTGCCAGAATAGTTGATCCTCACTGGTAACTGCAAGTTTTCGGTGTCTATAGAACGGTCGCGATACCTCAATTGTCACAGAGCTAACTGTGCAGCGGATTTTCGTTCAGTCAGTCCTCTCTTGTGGCTGTATTGGCTGCGATTTGCGACTATAAGGAATGTGAAAGCTGAGGCTTTTCCACTAATGGTGCCCGACAAAAATTGCCCAAAGGCAGCAAACATATTTTTTATTAGGGTATGGGTCAAGCTTGAGGCGACAACATCGCAAGAACATCAAATGTCGAACAAAATGCCGAGAGGGCAGACAGCTGGGTGTCGACAAATAAAATTGGTACTGTTGTACTCAATGTAATGCCTTGCCGAAGGTGATAAAGAGGCTGTTTGCTTAAAACCTCTTTGACACCGCCAACACCAAGGTAGTTCTCGGGCCTCCAGTATTCTGTCCTTTTTGCCAGATGCTCGAGTGCGGTTGCCATGCCGTATATAATGAACTCCGATAAGATCGTGCATGATCGTAATACAAGTAAACTTCAGGCACTATTAAATTTATGCAAACTTGCGCAAGTGTCTCGTAGAGTCGGGATGTTTTCTATCAAAAACTATAAACCTAGACGGAGATTCAATAAAAAGACCCACTGTTCTTGCTGTTGCAAGGGGGGCTCCTATGAACCTTGAGGGCGGAGAAGGGAGAAACCCAACCTCTACTGAAGGACGCTGGCTGGTTGGTCACTCAAGTTGCCCAAAGGGACTTGACGTCTTTGCGCCATTTGTAGATTTTGATCACAATAAGACCGCATTGCTGCGGCTGTGATCATGCTTTGCAAGTCAAATGATTTTTAGATCTCACCTCATGATAACCATAGTCAACTTGAATTCAATTAAGGTTTTCCATTGTCGATTCGTTCGATATTCAGTGGTTAAGTAGTGAGTGATCAGCTGATTTATTCGCTGCTGGAACTGGTGGTTGATACACAAATCCATTTAATAGTATCACGTGGTTGGGCATTAATTCCGATTATTTACTGCTGCACCACCCGTCGGTTTGGATAGCACAGTAAAACATGATTCACATTTTAGAGCCTCGGTTATGCCGGGATAAGGTTAATTGGAGATATCAAGATTTCTTACCCCAGATTTAAAGGGTACGGTTATGATATGACCTTTCAGATTGGTGCAGTCAGGATAAAAGAAGTAAAGTTCGTCACGGTACAGTTATCACCTGACACACATCACGCTACAACTATTGAAATTTAGTCAGCCTAAAAAGCTTTAGTTACCTTGGAAATCTTTGAAAAGAAAATAAGCCAAGAAATGTTAAACAAACGTTATACATGGTTATAGTAAGTTTTCAGAATCAAAGTCCTGCAGTCTTTTACTAACGCACCAGCAAGTAGCAAGATCGTGACCAGTAACGAGACTGACAGGCTTAGGCCGACCGTTCTAGTCACTAAATATGGTCGGACCAGAACGATGTTGCCGGAGAATTTTTATGGTTGTGAATAGACAATATTTTAATGATGATGTCAGCAAACGAGGAGAATAGACAAAAAGGATTCCAGTGTGTAAAATTAGCTTGGCGGCCACGAAAGCAGTAACCAACTAATGCATCTTATAGTGAGATCGACAAGTCATGACGACACAGAATTGCGCGTGCTGTCGTGGAGGGAATGGAAAGTATACTTTAGGGGTTCCTTTCAATGAGACATTGTCTAGGACATGGATTTTTAGGCGCATACCAGTGAAGTGCACTGTGCATTACACATCCATGGTACCAGAAGCAAGAGATTTTCATACATTCTGTAACCGATACTTAAAGAAGTTCAACTTGAACAGTTCATTTTCATCTCAAGCTTATGTTATTACGGAACACATCAGTTAGTATAAAGCACGGGGAACAAAATTAATGCAATACACGGTTTTCATAAAGGAAGCTTGCATAAATAACTGCAAATTAGATTGTCGTCTACATTAACTATTGTAAAAACCAAAGTACGCGAACATTTAACTTCGGAAGTTATAAAGTCTTTATTGTCGGTTTCCTTCCCAAACTCGTAACTTCTGGATTTTGAAAAGGGTCCTCCTGGTATTTGAGGCAGCTCCCTTGATATTATATTGGTCTTTTATTATATTTCCATCATCCTCTGCAGAGCCAATCTTTGCATTCACTTTTTTCTCCTCCTTTTAAAATAGCATGGCCAACTCTTGAAAACCTCGATACTATCCTCCAAATTTGCAACTGTGACAATATTTTCCTGTTGCTGTTGATTATCGAGACAAGTTCTGATGGTTTTACCTCTTTGGTGATGGACTATGCACTCAGCAAGGTCGCATCTCGATGATGATCTCGTGACATCTTCTGTCCACTCTTCCTTTCGACCGTGTTGTCTACGATGAGTTCGTCCTCTCTCACCTCCACTGGTGTTCATAAACAATAGCTCTGACTGCTATATTATATCTCACCCGACAAGGAGCTTTCCGAACCCTCGTACGTCGTCAGCAACAGCACAATACTATCCCATTGAATTAAGCTATTTTCTCCTGGTTTTTTTATATTGGTGGCTCGCCGATTTCCGCCTCCGATTTTACCCTAGGAGTTTTTTTTAATGCTTCTATTCCAGCTCACCGTATGTACATAAGATTGTTGAATTTTGTTTTAAAAATGGCAACTCGTTTTGAATCGGATATGTTTACCATACTACTCATTTCTGCTGTTCATATGGATGCTCACATAGTGCAGAAATTATTCACTTTGTATTTATTTAAACCACGGTACTAAGTTTGTAATGATGGGGCCCTCTGGCTCTTAAAAATACAATTAATTTATTTATAAGCTTGCAATGTTTGTACAAGGTCTCTCTATATGTACCTTCAATTGCTTCTCAATCAAAAGGCAGTGTTAGTAGTTTTTTTTGGCAATAAGAGACTAGATTTTTCTGCCGCCGTGGATTTTTGAATTGTTTACTTGAGAGATGAACCGAAGTTATCGAATTAGAGTGCTACTGCTGTGTAGCGGCCACATTCTCTTAATCTTTTCAAACATGGTTTCAATCCACCTATTTCGAAATGTAGCGCTCGGGTTTATCTGGTAGGCAAAATCAGGTAATAAGTACGGTCTGCCTCGCATGAAAGACATGAACTCTACCTCTGGACAATCAAAGTTTAACAACTCATTCCTCAGAGTGGTCTAACAGCGTTTGGACATATATAAGAAAACGGTGCGAAAAAAATTAAGACATAGTAGCAAATAGGAAGCACGGTTGTCACTTGACACTGCAGTATAATCTACAAAGTAATGTGTGAGTAGATTCCCAACTCGCAAGTTTGTCTGCGCCGAAAAATATAGTCGGCATCGGTTGGTATTAATGAAGCGATGACACCGAGGCAAATTTTAAAGCCTCTGAGGCTTAGCTACGCATGCTAATTCACATGAAAAAGGCTCGACGTCGTCATTTACGAAAAACATGCAGTATTAAATTGTATGGCTAGCCAGAAACATGATAGGTAAGTGTCAAAATAGCAATTAGAACGCACTGCTGCAATAGACTGTGGTTAGACCTTCAATGCGCATGAGCGGCGTTATGCACAAGAATGCAAGAAATACAGCCGAACTAACCTCCAAAAGCCTGAAAATACCCACGAAGACCAGAAAAAAAACAGCTGTTTATGAATTCAGTTCCTCTTACCAATAAAGCACCGGAAACGTTTTCATGTTTGCAATCCGTATAACGTTGCAAGCACTTGAAAAGTGATCGAGTGAATATTCAACATAATTAAAATGACTGTATTTAAACTATGTGACTTATTAGGGAAGGAGAGATTATCGTGTGGTTTTTCCAATGGCGGCTATGGGATATCGTGTTGCGAACGACGCTGTTTTCGAAACCTTTTGTAATTAAACTTCTTTTTATTATCTTAAGTGTTATCATCTCGTTTGGTCTCGAGTTCCGTGGTTCAAAGACTCATCGGGGAATAAACGATTTTGTTAATTTTGGTTTAGCGCGTTCTTTACCGGCCTCGTTAATATCCCGAGATACTATTTTTAATATCACAACTCGCATGTACAAATAGGGAATGTAAAGGAAACTGACATATATCCCCCTCCAATATACTGATACCGATATGTGAATAAATGCAAAGGGGGAGTTGTGCTTGCAAACTCATAGAAATACTGATACAATTTTCGAAGTTTTAGGTCCGATCACTTCTCCTTTTGTTCCTCGTAAGAAGCTCATTAATTTAAAGAATGAAATCTACATCTGTTTATCTTTCCGCCGTAGACTGCGTTCATTTTCTCGTCGTTTTAATCTACAAAACGACACTTTTGTACTGCCCTTGGTCAAACTAATCTTTGAACGGCTCAGAAGCTGTCTGAAGAAAATCAACTAGCCAATGAGGTCAAATTTACCGTTAACCCCTTGTTAAATATTTCGAAAATATTTTCACGCACAGAAAAAAGCAAAGAGACGCCTTAGAAAGCCCCATAGCTGACGTTAAGTTGATGGCAGATAGCTTCAATGCTTTCTTGTACCAAAAGTTGTGTGAACATTCAGTCACTCCCTTTTCGAATATCCAGGTTTGGGCTGTTTGAGTCCTCGAAACCATAAATTTTACCGTCTGGGACGTGACAGTAGCCATTCGGGTTTGTTGTCAATCTCATAGTCCTTGACCAGATGGTGTGCTTGTTAACGTTCTAAAGGCTGATGCAAATTAGATATTTTCGTGTCTTGTTCTTGGAAGCAAAACCTTCCCTTATTTATGAAATGAATCGCATATTTTATATTTACACAAACACGGCAGATCTACGTCCTCTGATGACTTTTGGTCTATGAATACTCTTCCCACATCATCAGTGATCTCGGATACCTTGATCGAAGACAAGATTATGTGTCACCTTACAGAGAATAAGCTAATTAAGTTGGCTTAACATTATTTCCTTGAAAAAGGTCTTATGAAGCCTGCCATCTCTCTTTAGTTAGTATATAAGTTGAGTAGTTCAGTATATTAAAGGGTTATAGGCATGGGCATTTAAGAGCCTATTAAAACAACTTTCCCTATAGTATTGCAGTGAAAATACATGCAACTGCATATATAACATATTCATGTAGAAAGAAAATGATTTTGTAACAGTTGAATCTAGGCACACCCATCCACCATTATGTCTATAATTGAGCAAATCTTTGGTGTTATGTACAAGTACCTTCCTGTAAGAGTGAACGTTATTTTTCAAGCATACATAAATCCAGTTTATGTTAAGATGTGGCTGTCGTGTCCACCCTTATGACGTCCTTATGGGAGTCCATTCAAGAAACTGACAACTCGCTGCGAAAACGAGTGGTGACGAACATACAGGGGGGAGACGGTTACTTGAAGTTTAATAGAATTTCCACGCAGGTTAGTTGTTGTGGCCAATCAAAAAAGTCTTCGAAATGTAGAGCGCAGTCCTGCTTCTTTCCGAGCCGGTCTGTACGAGATTTTCTCAAATCTGCCTGAACTGAAGAGAGAAAAGGTTAATAGCGTCAAGTCTGCATTTGTATGATAAGGACATTAGACCCATCGGAACTTTCGTTGCCCTCCTTTGAACAGTTGCAAGCAGTTGGCACTATTTTCAGCCATGTTTGCCCCGCCTGAACTCCATATTCCAAGTGTGAATAAATATATGTCCCGTATATTTTTCCAAATATTTCCTTATCGATATCTACGATAGGTCTTTTAATGGGAAACAGGATATTTGGTGATTTTTTGGCCGTCCTACTACATTGAGCTTAGGGCTTTTGGGAATACAAAAAGGCGACTCCTGGGTGCGATTGTTCGGATACATTTGACAGAAACCTTCTGTCAAGGAAATCTTTATGGGAGTCACCCCTAGCGATTGCCTTCTTCGTTTTGAGCCGCAGTTTGACACATTTATCAAAGTTGAACTTCGTCTGCAAATTTATCGGACAATTGATATAGACAATAAGTCCTTCGTGTAAAGTCTGTTCATCAGAACTGCATTGGATTGGTTTCCATATTTTGTATGTTGTCTGCAACCATGTTTCCTTTGCTGTCCAATTCATTCATACAATCATTGACATGGATTAAGAAAAATAATTGTCCAATAACGGAGCCCTAAGGTATACCACTCATGATCGGAAGGGAAATTGAGTTCGCATTGCCAATGCACACGGACTGTCATTGGCCTATCAAGACTTCTTTCATCAATGTGAGCAAATTTCCTTTCATTCCTAATTCTCAGACTTTGAAGAGTAACCTGCGGTAAGGAACACTATCAAAGGCTTTTTTGAAGTCGATGTAGACTACATCAAAGCTGGTGTCCTAATCTAATGAACTGGACCACTGTTCCGTTGAATAGAGCATATTGGTCAAACAGGAGTGATTTCGTCGAAATCCATGTTAAGCACTGTCAACGAAGTTTATTTTGCGAAACTGCATGCTGGCTTTTTTAATGATCCTTTCCATTACCGTGAAAAAATGCGTCTTAGTCTCACCGGTCGATAGATTTAACGCTGGTTCTGTATCCACCCTGGTGAATATTGTATATATTTGCTGATTTCCTGTTAGAGGGGAGGATGCGTCGAGTGAAGGACGACTGGTATTTGATCACGATCAGGAGACTTGGCGTCGTAAAGTGAAAGAATATCCTTGTTCACGTCTTCTTCGGTGAATTCAAGGTCCTGAATGACTGTGTCATTACTACTTGTGTAAAAATCTGTTTGGTTGAACTCCGCTTCATCTGTGAAGAAATATGCGAAAAACCAATTAAGGTGTTCTGCCTTATTTTGATTTTTATCAATTTCTTAGTTGCTTTCACCTATCAAAACTGCTGCCGTCTCCTTCTTCTTCAACCGACTATTAATATAGCTAAAAAGTACTTTTGGCTGATCGATGACCTGTTCTATAACTTTAGCCTCATACACCTTCCGTGATCTGTGACCTCATTGGGTTCCGCTTTTGGGCGAATTTCTTCATAATGCATGGGTTGAGTTGTTGCTGCATACCTTCTTCAGAGTTTATTCAGAATGACTTTAAAGTTTTTCCCTCTTGTAGGCAATACAGATTTTTCTATAACCAATCAACATCTTAGCTCGTCCAAACATGGCTTTTTACACGAACGCTCTTGTGAAACATGCCACCGGTGTTTTATAAATCTATAAATGTCTCTTCGTAGTGCTCATCTTTTTGTTGTCGTTATCTATTTCGATCTTATCAAGGCATTTTATAAAGAACCTCATTCGTGACTTATAGTTAAGTTAGAAGCTTAAGGACTTTGAAGTCCCCACACCGATTTCATTACGTCACATCTAACTAATCGCAAAAAAGGTCTCCATGGAGTCCTCATTTTCAGCTTAGATGCCTTTTGGTATCAGTGTCCTTGAAGGCATTATGCTAGAACCTCTTTTGTTATTGCTTTTCATTTATGATACTTCATCAGCAGTTAAACACTCACAGTGCTATATTTATTCAGACGTTCTTAAATGCGTATATTCCATCTCTAACTCTATGACCCAACGATGTCAAGAAGAAATCCATGTAGACTTGCTTTTGCTTCCCGGGTGGAGCTCAATGTGGCAATTG
The DNA here is from genome assembly GCA_017591395.1 of Schistocephalus solidus. Lineage (NCBI taxonomy): Eukaryota > Metazoa > Platyhelminthes > Cestoda > Diphyllobothriidea > Diphyllobothriidae > Schistocephalus > Schistocephalus solidus. The sequence goes on from WEDG01004283.1 coordinate 102,467, forward strand.
AAATAATCACCTTCTCAGTGTCGTTCAACATTCGCCGGGCTTGAAAAACTATCACAACCAGTTATTTTTCAAGGCACACCTATGACTGAATGTTCCATCATCAAGGACTCTTTATTTATTTTAATGCCTTTTTCATCCTCCACGTCTAATCGATCTCCGTTCTTTGCTTCCAGGTATGAAGCCTTTGGAATAACCTGCCTATCGATATAAGATTATAAAATAACCTGTCTACTTTTAAACTAAGAATGCACATTTACCTTAACATTGATTTAATTAACCTTTTTATTTTCCTCTTCCTTACTGAGCAGCTTTCTTTATGACCCCAAGAAAAAACCGTCAAGAAATAAGAAGACTCTTGCCAATTTATCTCTCATGTATCGTTTTCTCCACGAACTATGTTGTGTTCATAATCTATGCCTCCATAAAATGATCTCCAAACAATTGTGTCATATTGCACGCTCGATTTAAAGCACTTCCGTTTCCAATTCCTATAAGCATCATCAGAATTCAAACGTGAATACTGAGCTGTGTAGGCCTCAGACCCATAATCGATTCTCATTCTAACTAGCACTCCTGAGCGCTTTATTGTGATCTCTTCTTTCTCAATTATCTGATCTACCATTATCCTTTCGAACTAGGCTTACAAGCAACCTACCATGCTGCTTCAAACACACTCTCGAATCAGTGTCATAGTGTCGACCCTTCACAGATTGTTGACGATTGTTTTGGGTTTGTCTATCGTTGTTCTGAGAAATCAAAAATGAGATGATCATGGCAATTCTACCATGATCATCACGTTCCCTACAGTCCTTTCCTCGTTCTATCGTCAGCGTTAGGATGATGTCTGCGAATATTTCCCCGGTGAAGCCTCCAAGAAGGTTTCGCATTATGCCAGTAGATAAGCATTTGGATAACATATGTGGTGCTGAAAAACAGCCTCTGTCCTTACATGGTTTCTCCCACAATGAGGAGCGTTTTGAACCATCATACGCTCTCATCAGCATGTCAGTCCTAACATACGCATATGTTTTTCTCCCAGGAGTGACGGTTTCTTTCTCCTTAAAAATCCAAGTACCCCATTTATGTTAAGCCTTTTCCGTAAAAATGCCTGATGAGTATGTTTCACTGTTTGCTATTTTATCTAATTTTTTTCCACAGATTTGTGTCATTTGTCATAACCAAGAAGCTGACCTACTATTCATAACTTAAATTCAAACGATTTCGTACTTGGTTTCATTTGTTTTCCAATGAGTGTGCATTTCCAGGTACTCAAATTAAACATCTTTCTAGGAATATTATCTTGGTCTTCAATCTTGTTAAAGAAGTTGACTGTGCTCTTCAAATGGCCGAATTTTTTGAATTGACAAACATGACATATCTCCGAGGTCACCAATGCAAACTGAAGAGAAACCTCACCGAAATTGAAATTAAGGCCAACTTCTTTCCCAACTGGATGATTTGAAAATTTAACAAACTGCCTGTGTCAGGTGTTTTGGCTGAAAGCGTGGAAATGTTTAAAAGAAGACTTGATGAATTTTAACTTGATGAACAAATATTTAGTCGACACCAATGACCGATATAACAATATCGCTATGTTAAATGTACTTATTTGTACATCTATCTGTTAATAGGACTTCAAAAGGCTCGGTCTACGTCCATTATATATACTCAATTATATACTAAATGTATCTAGAGACAGCGGGTTTGCACTTAACACCGTTTATTTCGATTAAACTAAGACTTTTGCTTCTGTTGACCATGCTCTACTCCTGCTGAAACTGGCCTCTTTCGGCAAAGGTTAAAAGGTTCTTGACTTAATATCCTACTATTTCGATGCGCAAACACGAGATAAAATTTCCGATTTTATCTCCAACCTCACACATGTAAGGAGCTGAGTCATTCAGAGTAGCTTGCTTGGCCCGCTTATTGAGCCTTTTTGTCAACGATGTTCCTGAGTGTTTTCAGTATGGTAGGACCTTTTTGTATGCTTATGATTTAAAAGTTGCCTATTGGTAAAAATGGGCCGATCACAACATCGTGTTTGAGCTCTTAAAACGGATCTTCAGGCCTTCGTTCAGAAGTGTTGCACATGGCGCTTTTCCTTTTCTTGCCACAAGTGGTCCGTTTTGGTTATTGGTGACAACCATCAGCTACAGCTAAGTATAGACAAACACGAAATTAATATGACCAGAGTTATAAAGGATCTGGGCATGGCATATTCTAATGGTCGTTATCTGTCAGCGCACTGCACCCTGATTGTCTCGAAAGCACATCGAACAACTGGTCATATATTCAGAAATTTAACAACCGTCAATATCAGAACCAACCTTTATAAAATGTACGTCATACCGAAGCCCTAAGCCCGACTGAGCACAATGGGTTACCTGCTGTCGAACTGTAACTACTTCGACCTCGTCACCATCTAACAGTTAACGTCTCTGAAGTTGCCAGGGGACCGTACGCGCAAAATGTTATTCTGCGTTTTTAAAATTATATTTTCCTGTGATAATTTTAAAGAAAACGTATTTCGAGCAAATTTTGTTTTTCAACGCATTTTATCAGACTACAGAACTGTGTCACGTGCAATTTCCAGCCTAGCAAAACAAGTCGTCAAAGTTGGGCAAGGTCAAAATTATCCAGATCCCTCTAGACCTGCAAGACGAATGCGTCTTTTCTAAATAACCTTCACACGTTTTAGCAAGTTGTTTTGGTTAATTATGAAGCAAGGTTGGTACCCATTTGTTTGAAATACTCTTTAAAATTATAAGTTGACGTATGGCACGCATATGACGATAATATAAGCAGAGCAGCGGCACTTCTTTATATTAAGTCATCCTTTGTAGATTCCCTTTGCAGCTGAGCATTTTATCCTTTTCTGAAAATGTATACTTTGTTCCAGTCATCCTCCCGCACAATAAAAAAGCGGTAGTTGGCTGTGTTTAAAATCCTTTATTTTATGCTGCCAATAAAAGCAAGCTCTGTTAACGATTTCTAAAATTTGCACAGACTCAATTTAATGTCAAAATAATCGCAGGCGATCTTAATCTGCCAGACATTGACTCGCAGGCAAATTCCTCCCCACCAAAATGTCAGAATTTGGTCGATGCTATTAAATTTTTAAACAGTTCCCGACTGTTCAGATCAGTGACTAAAAATGACAACATTTTAGATTTAATTTTTACCAATGATATCCACCCTCTCTTTATTAATTTCCATTATGATCAATTTGCAAATAATCACTCGCTAATTCACTGTTGTTTTCTAGTCTCCCTTATTACGAATCCTAAGGTTTAATGCAATAACCTTGACTTTGCTAACACGAACCATAAATTAATAAATAATTTCGTAAGCACTCTAGATTGGCATGGCATATTTTTAATCAACGATCCAAATTTTTTCCGTGAGACATTGCAGAGCCTTACAGAAAGCATCCAGGCCTTTATCCCTCTTAAGATTTTTAATTCATATACAGCCTCTTCTAATGTTCCACATTTACTCCAAAACAGACTTAAAACATTACGGAAACAGCTTAAAGATCCGTCTTCGCACAAATATTTGAATAAGCGTTGAAAAATAGACACGCGTGAGTTATGCATTGGGATTCTCAGGCACTAAATTATGCCGAGTCATCCAAATTTGTTGTTCGGTCATCGGCTAAGCGACTAAATGTATCTTAGCCTTTACTTGACTGTAACACAAATTTTGTTTCAGAGGATTTGGGCAAAGTAAAAGTGTTAAATTCATTTTTGCCATCAACTTTACCATTGAAACTAGCCCCACACCCTCAATTCCTCTGTTTAAATATTCAAATTCACTTTTAACAACCATTAATTTCATGCCTTCAAGTATTCAAAAAGAAATAGCTCACCTAAAAATTAACATTCATTTGGAACTGATAAAATTCCAATTTCGCCAATGAAAAAGTAAGAGATTTTCCACCTTTACTTAGCAAAGTATTCTCAGTATTTCTCAACAACGTTTTCTTCCCCGATTATCGGAAAACGTCTATTATAATACCAGTTTAAAATCAGGCTCCCGCTATGACATTCATAACTATCACGGTGTTCATAAAACGCCCTCTCTTGCTAAACTCTTTGAAAAAAATAATTGCAAGACAAATTGGCGAGTTTTGCATAAGTATTCAGATTCTCACCTCCTCCCAGAATGGCGTTTTACAGGACTGCTCTTGTGAACGCTGCCACGTGTCTTTTCTAAATCTACTAACCTCTCTTCGAAATGATGATCCACCTGTAGTAATTATCTATTTTGATCTAAGTAAGACATTTTTTAAAGTGCCTCGAAGACGACTTCTAGCAGAACTAGAAGCTATAGGATTTCGTAGTCTCCTTACTGATGTTTTTCAGATCATACCTATCTGATTGAAAACAAAATTTTTTAGTGGGGTGCTCGATTGTGATTGGTGTCCTTCAAGGTACGGTAATGGGTTCTTTTTTCATATTTCATCAAAAGAAAAACTTTCTCAATCTTATACTTATACTGATGACCTCAAATGCGAGAATTCCTTCTCTAACTCTACGGCCAAACGATGCCTTGAACAAATTCCTTCGGACTCTGACGTTTTTTAGCCATGGAGCTCCAGATGGCGGATAGAGTTCTCTCCTTACAAGTTTCGCTACATGAGTTTTAAGCCTGTGAGTTTGCCACAACCTGTTATTTTTAAAGATTGCCCTATGACTGAATGTTCCTCTATCAAAGACTTGTGTTTTAGATACACCGATAGAATTACGGCCAAATCTGCTCAGATTTGCGGCTATATTTCTTATAATTTCTACCTTCGTAAAAATTAAATAAAGACTTTATCGTATGTTTGTGCTTCCTGTACTTGAAGTTAACAGTCCATTCTTCCGTTTGATGAAAGACTCTAGCCCTTCAAAAATTAAAAATGTCCAAAAACATTTCACTAAAAACTCCTATATCTGTCTCTTTCAACTACTTCCTACTCAATTAGATGCCAGCTGACGAAGCTAAAATTTCTTTAGTTCAGGAGACTAGAAGCAGTTTTTGTCTCCTTTTTGACAAAAAAGCATCTCAAATTTCCCCAAGTTTTCCGTCATTACCTCTGTAGGTCATCCTTATAACCTTAGAAATGCTGAAGTTATTATATCTGCTCCAGCATCTTCCACGTGCAAACGCTCTCTATTCTTTTTTTTCAGTTTTAGCTTTCTTTGGAATAACTTTCGTGTTGAAATAAGGTCGTTTACTAGTCTATCTGCATTCAAATGAAGACTGCACATAAATCTTAACACTGATTCTATTATACTTTTATTTTCCTTAACTTTTCCGAGCAGCTTTCTCCATGACACAGAGAAAGAACCAATGGGAATTTAAGTGACCATCTTTTAACTATTTTTTCTCTACCCCGAGTCCCCCATGAACCATATTGTCTCCATACATCACCAGTCATTCACAAGATGAGGTCATTCGGACGTACACAGTCTAATATGCTGTCGTTCCATTGGATACTTACCATCATCAGAAATCAAATCTGCCTCTAAAGATGATGATGACGAAAGTTCACTGAAGCGTCTTCGCGAGATTTTGATTCATGTGCCTTATTGATCAAGAACGAACCAATGACAAAATAGTGAAAGCCAAACGTCCCTCCTCACGTAGCAAAAATCAACTTTTATTAGTCACTCTTTTTTCATCAATCGAGGTGGACTCCATCTTTGCACAAGGAGGTCACATTTCTCGTTATCTAGAAGTTAAAAAATGTTTCCTTTGTTGGGATCTTACTCCGATGGCACGAAGGAATGTGTCTCCCTTCTCGCATATGTCTTAAGCCTCTCAATCGTTTATCCATAAGTCTGGTCATAATAATGCAAACCATAACGAGACGGTACAGCAATCTCCTCTGGTGCCCGGGTCAATAACCCCCTTAACTTCATCTCCCGCTTTTCTTTAAACGAATCCATTCACGCCTTCTTCCTCGCGAAGAGGAATTTCGAACTCAGTTGCTATCAACCATGTCGTTAGCCCACCTTTAATGTGAGTGACTTTGTCTTAGGTGCCAACACCGACTGCTTCATCGTTTCAAAGTAGTTTTTCTTTTATTCCTACTGTTGTCTGAGTCCAAAAAACTGGGTCAAGTCCGCCTCGTTCCCATTCCACGCTATCCACTCCGGTCTCAGCAGTTTAATTTACTACACTTATCAGTAACCTGGGCAAGTCTAAGTATGCTCCTAATTTAGAATTTTTTTACAGAATTTATATTTGGTTAGCACCGGCACGGCACTGTCTTAGTAAGGCACCACTGCGCGCATGCTAGGCGATAGTCGTTTTAGCAACTGACTATTGCTGGCCGACTGGGGCCATGTTCATCAGCTAAAATGCATCTTGTCTTTTAAACATTTCTTTAGCCAGCCTGAACAACTTATGCTGCGCTTGTTCCATTCGTCAATCAATTCGCTGGGAAAAGAAGTTTGGGCGCACTTCAAGTTTGGCGTGTTTTCAGTTTGTATTGGTGACCTCGGAGACTTGTCATGTTTGCGGGACCAAAAAAGTTGGCCATCTGAAGAGCACAATCAACTCCTCTGACCAGTTTGAAGATTCATATCCCTCTGTATTGCCTATAAGAGAGAGAGGAAAAATTTTAAGTCTTTTCTAGGCGAGTCCTCATAGGTGATGCATTCCAATCCGCTGACTAGTTTCGTTGCCCTCCGTTGAAACTTTCTCCAGCAGAGGCCTAGTCGTGCTTTCGTCCAAGAGGCGCCACGCCTGAACGCACTATTCCAACACCGGCCGGATAAATGTTCCAAACATCGCGCTCCAAAAAGCTCCGTCAAAAATTAACAGAAGGACCTCCTTGATTGCGCCTCTAAGATACACATAGCTTTCTTTGCGATATTCGCACAGTGCGACGATGGTTTGAGAGTTGGTGTTAGAATTTATATTTGGTTAGCACCGGAAGGTACTCGTCTACAAACATTAGTAACGAAATAAGTTATGACAATGTATGCAGATAAAATTTACAAATTTATAACTTGTCCCAATGCGTCAACAGTTAGCAATGTTTTAAAAATTAATGGTGAACCAGAAAAATAGGCAGTGAAAAAAATCCCCACCATGAAAATGGAGGCAGATTCAACAGGCCTTC
>WEDG01004284.1:0-59322 GCA_017591395.1 Schistocephalus solidus
TCCGTCGCTCCTCCCGGATCTCAACTGAACAGTCATCCAACGGACTTAGATTATTTTTGTACCTAGGATCCTTTTCCCGTTAGTTTCTTACTGTACTTAGGTTACTAGTATATTGTACACACCCACGTCTTCCTTTCCTTTGGGTCGCTGCTTGTAAGTCTCGGGACACGGTACATAAGATGATAAACAAATTCCATTTAAAACCGTTTTTTGATAAATTTTTGAGCACGAGATAAGTTTCATTTTAGCAGGAAGCAAGTACGTACGTACAGTTGTCACGGTTTTGTCCGGAATCGTCCTAGTGAAGTGGTTACATAGTTCAAATTGTCAAAGTTAGAGAACAAATATTATTGGGGTTCCTATGCGTGCGACCTTGAATATATTTGAAGTTTTTTGTACTTTATCAAAAAGAATTAACTAATTGAACCACAAGTGTTTATGCTTTGTTGTGACTTAACATCCAATACCTCATAAAATTTTATCAGATTTCCCTCAAAAAAACAACGATTGGCACAACAGTTACTACCCATAAAATTGATCTCGCTGTCATCTCTCGTCATCAATAGTTTATATGGGAACATAAATATCTTTTTACGATGCATGATTCCCTTATAGTTAAAAATTTATTATTAAATAACCCTGCACGAGCTTTCCACAAATGCAGTCCACATTACATTTGGTTTCCTCCGAAATTGCCAAAATATGTCAATTGTATATTTTGATGGGTCACAGGCATTGTCTTTGATGGCCCAAATAATGTAAAGTTATCAATGCATATGTAAAGATAGTATGAAATAAAAAATGAAGCTCAAATTTGTTACCCTATTTTATCTCAAAAAGACTGAACACTGAAATGAAAATTTGTAAAATTGCGGAAATATAAAATATGTTGTGTCAATGCATAACATAACTGAAATAAATAAATAAAATGTATGTTTAAGGCCCAGAGAGCCACACATTACAAACTTAGTATCACGGGTTGAATAAATACAAACAGGATAATTGCCGCAATTGTGCTCACATAAGGAGCCATACGAACATCAGAAACGTGTAATATGGTAGGCATATGCGATTAAGAACGATTTGTCATTTTTAAAACAAAAGTAAACATATATATACATAGTGAACTGGAAAAGAAGCAATAAAAAACTCATACGGTTTAATCGGAGGTGGAGATCAGTAAGCCACCAATTAAAAAATATCAGGAGAAAAACTGCTTCACTAAAAAAATAATTGCAAGATGCAATGGGATAGTATTGTGATGTTGCTGACAATGTATGAGGGTTCGGAATGCCCCGTGTCAGGTAAGAGATAATAAAGCAGTCCGAGCTACTGTTTATAAACACCACTGAAGGTTAGCGATGGGAACTCATCGCAGACAACAGGATTGAAACGAAGGGGAAAGTAGAGGTCACGATCATCATCAAAATGCGACCTTGCTGACTGCATAGTCCACCAAGCATAGAGGCGAAACCATCAGAACCCACCTCTATCATAAACTGAACCTGGATACCATCGTCAGGGTTACAAAATCAGAGGAAAGTATCAAGGTTGTCAAGAGTTGGCGATGCTAGTTTAAAAGAAGGGGACTAAAAATGTGAGTGCAAAGTTTGACTCTGCAGATGATGATGGACATTATTTAAGAGACCAACATAATATCAAGGGAGGTGCCTCAAATACCAGGAGGACCGTTTTCAAAATCCAAAATATGCGAGTTTGGGACGGAAACAGACAATAATGACTTTATATCTTCCGAAGTTACCCTAATAGCAATTCATATCAGACGTATATCGCCCGGATATCCACATGTCGAGATACATATGTCCACCGTATGTCGACTTTGTCCGCTTTTCCGACATATGCCCAATATCGAAATGTCGATATTTGTCGAAATAGACGAAAAAGGGTTGGATACTTCCTACTTAACCCCCCATTTAAAACGAATACATACGGAACGCCCATTATTATTCGTTTACCGTGACCGCCAACAACGTAACCATTGCTTCCCATCCTATTTAGCTCGCGTATACGCCACTAAAGTCACATTTTCCCATTTTCTCAACGTGTTGTACAAAATGTAAACACACAGTTGATGGAAATATAAAAAAATGTGTATTATAAAACGTCCATAATAATATATGTACAATAATGGATATTTGTCTACTTAATATAAACAATATGGGGTTGTGGAATACGTTCAATCAGGGGTTAGCCGGGTTGTCAAGATGGGGGTTTGGAGTGGAGGTGGCTAGTCCTGGGTGGCATTCTAAAAATAGACATTTAAGCAATATGAATGGAAATCAACTCACCATAAAAGGGTAATTCAGGCACGTGCCTTTGAACCCTCTTGCCGGCGGCATCGAGGGACCTTTTCAGGCGCCTTACAAATGTGGCCTCCAACTCATAAAGGTTTAGACGGCCACCGCCATTCCACCTTACGTACAGCTCTAAATTGTTTGAAATTAACAATAGATGTTAATACCCACCTGTAATAAGTTCATAGGGGGATTGATATACCCATTTGAATGGGAGCTGTACTGGCTGTCGGTAGAGTAAGCTCCGACGTTCGCAGTTTTGCTAGAATACGACGTTGGGTGGCCTGCACTTGCAGCAGCCGTTTCCCAATTATGTTGAAACGTCGATACATGTCTGCCTGAAATTCCGTTTGGGATTTGGAGGCAGATGCGTCTAGAACAATAAATACTCATAAGATAACAGTCTTACCTGCCTGCTGAGGACATCTTCTGGAAGGCAGAGTTTCCACTGATGTGTCAGAGATGGCATTTGATTGTTCTTCCTATTCATACTTATATGTGCAACATGCTACCTACCGGTGAAAGTATAGGTGTCTGGTCCCACAAGTAGGAGTCCTCTTCCCTGTAACGACGTGGTCGCTTTGAATGCCGCTGTGAGCTCATGATCAATATCTACAACCGCACAGTAATGTATAAGTTTAGCATCCATGCGATCTAGCCGGTGCATCACATATAACAGCTGCTATGCGCACCATAACTGACTGATCATAGTTATCTAAACTAATACCAGTTAACTGTAACTGATTTCAGTAACACGAAAGCTGTAAGATGCCCTTCGCAGTGTTCGGGGGTCTGTGGGCATGTCTGGGACAAGCGATTTACAAATTTCTTGAACATAACGTAGGTGGCTATGGGCAATGTTTGATTCAATAGCCCATTCCCTTACCCTATCCTGAATAGACTTATGCGAAGGGATACCACTCTCTACATCAACGGGCATTTCAATCAAAGTTTGAGCACTAGGCGATGCTGACGTGCATTCCTCGTCATGTATAACTCGTCTGCGCTTTAATCTATATCTATTAAGTTCATCATTAACTTCGCGGTATATTTCCACGACATCGTGGGCAACATGCCTTCTAATGGTCCTTTTACAGGGCTGCCTATACATTGTAGATGGTTAATAAACAAAATAAATTGATATAGTAAACAGTTAAACAATGTAAATGAGAAATAGGGTTTGACAGAAGGGCAGGCAGAATTTCGGTCAACCACATACGTACGCAAGTCACGAGAAATAAAAGTGTGATGGCCGCTTCCTGCGCCTACTCTAGACACACTATCATGCCAACCAATCACAGCACGGAGTCTTAATAAGATTAACCAATGAGCAGAGGCTATGTCCTATCTCAGGATGTCGAGATTTACGTATATCCGTGCTATATATGCATGATATTAGGGTAAATTGTGTGCATAATTGACTTTTAAAATAGCTAATGTAGACGACAGCCGAATTTCCCGTGGAAGATTATTCCTTATGAAAGAATATTTGGAGGCAACAATCTTAGTACGGTTATTTATGGAGCTTAGGCGTGGGGAAATTATCATGGAGGAATAACGAGTGGCATAGGGTCGATTTACCGCAGTCAGAGCTTTAATTCGTGAGAGATTTAGGCTAGAGTTAACGCGAAACAGGAAGCAGAGACCGGCTTCGAGTCTTTTAACCCACATAAGTTTAATGTTTGCTAACTGGCATCTATCCGTATAAGAGATACTAAATCCCGGAAGAGAAAGTAGTCTTCGATTAAAAATTCTCTGAACTTTTTTAATCTTACTGCAGTTAGAGGCGTTCATCAGCCCAAAGATGGGACAGCAGTATTCTAGGATAGGAAGAAAAAACATGCGGTACAGGTGTAACTTTATTTCCGGAATGAAAAAAATTATGTGATATAAAACCACATATCTGTGCAGCCTTTGTGGAAATTCGATTTGCACGAGGCGATAATGCTAGCTTATTCGTGTAACTTAGACATGAGTATTTTATGGTTGATTGTTCTAAATGTGCACTATTTTGAAATATGAGGGGTCCAGGAAAATTGGCGGGGCCAAAACACATGAAACTACTCTTAGATGGAGAAAATTCCATCTGCCAAGTACAGATCCAACGTGAGAGCATAAGTTGATCAGTTTTTGATTTTATCAACGCAACTATTGGCAGTATCTTTAGAAAATGAATAAATGCACTTGAGATCCTCAGCGTAAACGAAATGTTGTGAATTTGTGAGTAAAGTTGAAATTTGGTCTATGTACAGAATGAAGAGAAGGGGACCTAGAACCGGGCCTTGAAAAACGCCACTGGTGATCGGCTGAGGCGTCAAGAAGCTATTACCTACTGAAACCTTCTGGCTGCGCTTAGACAAGCAGTAACCAATAAAGTCAGGGAGAGGAGGCCGTATGCCGAGGGCTTCCAGTTTCACCAGAAGACGTCTGTGCAGTACCTTGTCAAAAGGCTTTGCTCAGGTCAAAGTAGATCACAACAACGGACTGTTGCTATTTACGAAGGGAAGTGATGAGGTTCGGAAAAGCTAAGTGACACACTTCGCATGATCTACCAGGTAGAAAACCATACTGCGAGTCGCTTATGAGCTTATTTTCTAAGCAAAAGTCGAGAATTTGATAAATATAATCTTTTCAAGTAGTTTTTCTAGAGCGGGGGTTTTGTGAACGCCTTGATAATTACTAACGTCCAAACGCGATCCCGACTTAAAGACAGGAAGAATAATAGATGTCTTTCATGATTAAGGAAAAATTCCGTTTAAAAGATAAACTGAGAATGCATGGCTAAGCAATCGGGGAAAGCTCGGCACTCTCTTAACAACTGAATTTTGGAATACCGTCAGTCCCCGAAGATTGCGAGTTTTCAGACGCATTATTTGCTTGCGAATTAGTTCTATGGCGAAATCAACGGTGCTGATAACATTAAATGAGGATGCCTGAAACGTCGGAACCCGGTTCAGATTCCATCGTAAGATGATTCGCAAAGAACGCACTTAAAAGTTCTGCCTTGTCAGAGTCTTCGAGAACGAAGGTTATAGTTTCATTTAGTAATGGAGGTATTTCATAACCTCGTTTAGAGCAGGATAGACGGCTAAACAGTTGAGCAACAGATTTGGCAGAAATTGGCCCGGTGAGTGCGCATGATTCCCTCTCTGTGTACCGTGCAAGCCGAATCTTAGAAGCTTATTCAAAAATCTCTGCAATCCTTAGTTGTACAGATAACGAACTAGTATATTGACCTTTTAATTGCTTCCTCAATTTCTTTAGTTTTGGCAAAAGAATGTGGGGGCGGTGGATTCCGAAGTGTAGGGCTTGACAATTTTGGTTGGCCAAAATTCCAGGATGTTATTTGAAACGACTGACTTGAAGTCAGAAAGACATGCTGCATCGTTCATGGAGGAGAGATGCTGCCAATCCGATGAGCCAAAAAGGTGTTAATTAAGCTTGTATCTGCGAGGTCAAAAGCATAATAAATACGAACGGCACATGCCTTTTTCGATGAAACAATCAGAAGGCCACAGTGAATTAATTTATGGTCACTTTGGAAGAGGCCCTGATTACAATCAACGAAGAGAGCAGCGATGTCGTTTGTGAAAATCAGATCTTAAATATGCTTGTCTCTCGGTGAAGAAAGGACAAGCTTGGACAAATTAGAAATTAATGGTATCGAGGAAAGGCTGAAATCTAGGTGGACAAAAGTTTGAAATCCAGTCAATTTCAGGAAAGTTAAAATCACCAGCGATTATTTTAATGTTAAAATTGGACTCCGAAATCAATTTAAAAATTTTACAAAGTTATGCATCATCATCGGATGATGAATAAGCACGTAGTAAATACATCCGTGAATAGCCTTTTGCCAGAGTGACAGGATAATGGATGCGAAGCAGTAATTACCAGAGAATGGCTTTACGTCTAGATCAAACGGGAAGTGCTTAAATTAAGCAATAATATAGAAAAGACAACCGCCACCCCGCTTACTAGTGCGTTCTTGACAGCAGAGGTCGTATTTGTCTATGAAAAGCAAATAGTCGGAAATTAAGGGACGGTCCAAGATTAAGTAACAAATACAACATCAGGCATGTACTCGAAAGCAATGGCTCTCAGTTATGCCATCTTATTTACAACAGATCTAGCATTAAGTAGTATGACATCTAGGGTATTTCGAGCATCCAAAGCTAGGGTTATCATTATTAATTAAAAAATCTGGAGGTGGGTAATTATGTTGGAATTTATTGTGGCTTGGAGGGTAACTGCCAAATGCGCCATAAAGATTGGTATATAAAACTTCATTAACAAAAGGCTGAGAGGTATATATAAAAGGTGCAGGAATATAACTTTCCGGTATTGACCCACCATAGGGGTTACGATCGGGATTTGCCTGTGGTTAGTTAAAACGGAATGACTGGAATTTAGATGGAATAAAGGGGCTTGTGGGAATGGGCAAGCAGCTATAAAAATTAAATGCCGGAAAGTCGGGTCTTGTATATCGGTTAACATGGTTAGGGTTATTTGCCTTTTGGAGAGGCTTGCTTAGTTTTTGGAGAAGGCAGTATGCGATTAATGAGACCTTCGCTATCTTGCTTTTGGGTCTGGGTAAGATTTACATCCTTCGGAAAACCTGCCTTAGGTTATATATTTGAGGATATAAGATGACCCGTGGGGTTATGGGAAGAGCTAGCTTGTGGAGGGTTATATAAATAAAATTGAGATGACTACGGATTTTGTATTTGAAGAACGTTATTTATGCGATGTGATTTGGGAAATTTCCCCGGAGAGGCCTGGAGAATTGCGTTTAAGAGGGGAAGCTGGCAATCTAAGTGCTTAAGACGGCTTAGACGGGATCGCAGCCATAACAGGCGGGCTGAACGCACTGAAAATTGTAGTATTCGGCCGCGCGGGAGACGAAGTGGAGGGTTGAGTGGAGGGGCTGACCGAACTAGACATCTGAGGAGATACATTAGCTAGTGCATTGACGTTAGTGGAAATACGACCAGACTTATGAATATCAGGTTGAGAAATTGATGATGAGAACGACCCATTTCTTCGCTCCATGGGTGTAAGATCTCGACAAAGAAAACATTTTGTCATTTCCAAAAAGCGAGAATTGTGAACTCATTGAGCAAAGATCGAGTCCATCTCAACTGTTGAAAACGATTTAACTGGTATAGGAGGATTCTTGCTACGCGATGAGAGGCGTTATGCTTCCACTAGTTTGTAGTTGAAACCACCCGAGTACAAAAAGTCCATAGCAACGTCAACTGGGCGTCTGTGCATGGGAGAATTTTTAGGAGAAAATTGTGATTAAGTTTCTGTCTGTCAAAAGCCTCGCTGGCGACTAAGTGAACAAGTGAATCGAGACGTCTGCAATCCTGAGAGGGAATATCAGATATGTTGCCGAGTATAGACAAAATGGATCCAAACTTCATCATGAAGTCATTGCAGTTCTTTAAAGCGGACAACTCTAGCTGTTTAGCTTTACCTATGGGTTGTACATTGGAGTCAATTTTGAAACTGCTCTGTGTATTCAAGCATCGTTTTGATCCCGAGGCATGTAGTTTACGACGAATTGAGCTTGTTTGTTTCATGTTTCGTCGAAAATATGAGTACGATCTACGCAAGATACGCAGGGTAAAATAAATTTATGAAATTTCCACCTAAATTCTATATAAGCACTTTATAATTCTACGTTTTCTATGAGGGTTTTTAGGGAGAGCAAGTTGTAGTTGTCTAAAGGCTAGAAATGCAAAACCTATTCAGTAATTAAGCCAATAAAAATAGCAAGAAACAAATAAATCCGTTAAAAGTTGAGAACGAGAAATGAGGCTATGTCAGGTGAAAAATATGACACTAAAGTTTAACCTATTGTTAAAGACAAAGACCACAGGTAATTGCATACGATTATGGGCAATAAATGCAACATTTTCATCTACAATTAAACCAATAACGACAGTATGAACGGAAAAATACGTTCAACATTTTAGATTTAACTTAGCTTTCAAAAATTGACCTGTGCTCCTTCATAACCTCGTTAAGAGGAGGATCGACCGTTGAGCAACAGATTTTGCAGAGATTGGCTTGCTGATTGCGCAAGATTCCCTCTGTCTGTCATGTGCAAGACGGATCTAAGTGGCTTATTCAAAAATCTTTGCAATCCATTGATGTACAGATAACAAACTAATAGATTGATCTTTTAACTGCTTCCTCAATTTATTTAGTGTTGGGAAATGAACATGAGGGACAGTGGACTCCGAAGCGTAGGGCTTGACAATTTTGACTGGCAAACATTCCAGGATGTTATTTTTAAACTTCTGACATGAAATCAGAAAGACCTGCTGCGTCGTTCATGGAGGAGAGATGCTGCCAGTCCAAGGAGTCCAAAAAGTTATTATTTAAGCTCATGTATGCGAGGTTAAAAGCATGATAGGTACGAACGGTGCTAGCCTTTTTGGTGAGATTATAGGTTAGCAGCATAGAATTAATTTTTAGTCACTTTGGAAAAGGCCCTGTTTAAAATCAACGATGAGGGGAGCAATGCTGTTTGTAAAAATCTGTTCTAAAATATGTTTGTCTCACTTTAAAGAACGGACAAATCGGAACCAATTATAAAAATAAATGGTTTCTAGGAAAAGCTGCACAGTGGGTGGATAAAGTTAAGAATACAGTTAATTTCTGGATAATTAAAATCCCCAGTGATTATTTTAATGTTAAAATTGGACTTTGAAACAAATTTAAAATTTTCACATAGTTTTGCATCATAATCGGATGATGAATTACACGGGTTGTAAATACATCCAAGAATCGCCATTTGCCGCGGTGACAGGATAATGGATGTATAGTAGTTATTACCAGAGAATGATGTAACATCTAGATCAAACGGGAAGAGTTGAAATGCAGCTTTATTATTAATAAATTAATAAATAGGTTTATTGATTTGGCACGGCTTGGGCGCCGTCAAATCCTTAAAACACTGAAAAAAACCTAAAACAACTTTCTCTTTTCATTAACCACTTTAGCTTTGGTTTGTTTGTTTACTTAAATAGCAGTGTTCGAAATGACGAGTTTGTTTTAATTAATAAACCCATTTTCCAAGGTTTAGAAATAGCAAAACGTGAAGTAAAAAAAGCTATACCGAATGAAGATGAATGTATCAGGGTAAGACTGGTTAGAGTCAAGACTAGTATGTTATTGACGTTTGAGAGTATTCATTCGACAGAGGTAGAAACGTCTGCGGTCTATTCGAAGGGAAAGGTACTTCCAATCAGATGCGAACGCAGTCGATTCCAGTGTAGGGATCTGTCGACTGGCAGTTCGACCGTCGATTTCGACTATGTCAACCGTATGCTCCACACCAGGTGGTGCAGGGACGGTGACTTGCGCGTGAATTAGTTTTAAGTGATAGAATCCTTGCGCTGCAGCAACCGCACTCTCTCCTCCTCCCCCACCTGAGCCCGGTGTCAATACTGAGTCAAGAAGACCGGAGATGGGAGAGGGCGCATGTGGCTGGAGCGGCCGGAGCCGCCCCTGGGCGTGCCACGACACCTGGCTCGGATCCCACGGGGTGGGAGTACCGTAAAGGCCACATTAAGAAGGAACCATTGCAACCTGACTCTCAGTCCGCCAGTCAGCCACTCCACACAAAGCACACATTGGGCTGACCACGCGGTCCGAGTTATCCCGTCAGTTGGCAACCTTCCAAGCCACGGCTTTTAGCGCACCGTGATAGTTTCAAGAGCGTCAGATTGTTTATAGTGAGAAAAATACGCTGAGCTGTCGACCTCACATTCTCCACCACCCCCACAATCAGACCACTGTCCGAGCCGGTCAGTTATCTGATGCGGAAGGGGGCGCAGCTGCTGGTGACCTCGTTTACGTGTACTACGTACACGACCTGGCCCCCCAAACACAAGCACAGGAATTTCAAACAACAGGGGGTTGAACGGCAAACATCTCACACGTGTGAGATAGCCATAGGTCTCGTTAAGAAGGAGCCATCGCAGCCTGACTCTCAGACCACCAGTCAGCCACTCCACACAACACACATTGGGCTAACTGCGAGGTCTGAGTGCAATTTTCAGTTGGCAACCTTCCAACCACGGTGGTTAACGTAACCACACACTCTTCTCCTCCCCCACCTGAGCCCGGTTTCAATACACAGACAAGAAGACCAGAGATGAGCGAGGTCGCAGGTGGCTGGCGCGGCCGCAGCCGCCCCTGGGCGTACCACCACACCTGGCTCTGATCCCACAGAGTGGGAGTGCCATAAAGACCACATTAAGAAGGAGCCATTGCAACCTGACTCTCAGTCCGCCAGTCAGCCACTCCACACAAAACATACATTGGGCTGACCACGCGGTCCGAGTTATCCCGTCAGTTGGCAACCTTCCAATCCACGGCTGTAAGCGCAGAGTGATAGTTGCAAGCGCATCAGATTGTTTATAGTGAGGAACATGCGCTGATCTGTCGACCTCACTCTCTCCACAACCCCCACCATCAGACACTGTCCGAGCCGGTCAGTTGCCTGATGTGGGTGGGCGCATTGGCTGACGGATCGGCGTACCCGTCTTCGCGCGCCACAGCACGACCTGGCCCCCATATTGCACACACCAAGATTCACTAACTCAGGGGATATGGAGCAGTCATCTCCGTCTGACTCCCAGTCCACTGGTCAGCCACTCGACACAGACAGCACATACACTGTGCCGACGGCGTGGTCTGGTGGAAGCGTCAGCTTGGCAGACTTCCCAGCCACGGTTTCAAGGAAACCGTGATAAACTCTGGTAAATGGTGATTGTGAGAGTGTTGTCGAGGTATTGGTGTAGGTAGTGTGCGCTGATGTAGCTTAGCCTCCGGTGGTTTACCGGAGGATGTCGTGGAGGCGCATGTGTCCTAATAGGCCCATGCGGTGTGTAAATGTGCGGGAGCAATGAGAGCAGTGAAGACGGGTGCGTCGACTGTATGTCGGAGCCCCAGGCACTGGTTCACCAGCCTCCGTGCGATGGACTTGCAAGTGACCAATCAGGCCGATGCGTGAATTAAAGTTGCGGGCGCAATGTGGGCAGGAAAAATCGGTAGAGGCTGGGGGGATGTCATTCATGGTAGTGGGGGTGGCAGGAGCGCTAATAATGGCAGGAACGGAAGGTGTGCATGGTGTATCGGTGTTGTCGGCATCGTGGTGTATTCCGCCGACTAATATGACTTAGTTGAGTGATTGCTAAAATTGGTGAAAAAAGATTAAGAGCAGGTAGAGCTCAGCGGAAAGAAACTTTTGAACGCAGTCGATTCCGGTGTGGGGTTGTAGCGGCCGAGGACTTCGAGGTTGGTACACACACGGGCGAGTTTCGCACCTGTAGTCATTATTAGACGATGCGCGTATTAAACAGGGTCTCTAAGCACCATGCCGATCACTCAACAGTCATTAGAGAGATCGACAGAAATGTCGGAAGTGGATTCTCCTAATAAGAGGGATATAAAGGTATGAAAGGACAAGATAGAAAATAAGGAAGGGAGCGTTACATGAAGCTATGTCCCTTTTGGAGTAAGGGGGGATTCTGTCATGTCAGTTGGATAACCAGTGGGGTGAGCAACGCTGGGGGCAACTGCAGGGTTGGGATAAGGATATGCTGACATTGAGCGGAGGATAACGATTCGATAAGCAGTGACGGTAATCGTGTGGACGGGGGTCAGCATTCGAGAGTGCAATGGGGCACCGGCGTCTCACCGACATTCCATCACTCCTTTCCCATTCGGGGTCCACGCGAAAAGTGCCTCCAGTCCATTTAAACAATTCTGTGGGAACTGTGGTTCGTTACAGGGTCTGCCGACTAATTAGCCTTAGTTGAATGATTGCTAAAAAAAGTGAAAATAGATTAGGAGCAGGAAGATTTCAACGGTAAGAAACTTTTAATGTAGTCCTACAGTCTTCATATTTGTATTATATAATATAGTGTTGATTAAATTTGATCAAGCTGTATGAAACAGCTAGTACCCTTCGTTTCATAAAGCTGTATCAAAGCCTAGGCATGCAGCTCGGTGCGAATTAGAATTACGTAGAGCATAAACGATGTTAAAAACGGAAGAAATATACTACTAACAGACTGATATAAAAATAATAAGTGTTGCAAGTTAGTTTTAAAGCGAATTTTTAAACGATAAAAAAATTATGTATAAAAATAAAGACGCTTTCCGAAAACATTTGAAAATGTAAAATTATCATAAATTTTTTAATAAGTTTTAACAATAGAAAAAAAGCTGCTTTTAGATAATGGGTATATAAATCATTAACTTGAGAGCCCTTGCGCATAGCCAGTGGATAGGTATTTATGAGTCCTGAAGGTCACTAACCACCAGCTGCAGCTTTACTTTAATCAGCAGCTGTACCAGGGTGTGCATCATGCATAGAAGGCAAAGGCGAAAGGGGATAAACCAATAAGAACTGACCAGGATTAATCCCTCGTCAGCTGCCCAATATCTGGTGGGGCATTTTGTGTGTAACGGGTATATTAGCTTGTGCGTAATGAGGAGAAAACTACTTCCTGATGTTTTAGACGCTGGAAAATGCGTAGATTGCACCGTCTGAAGGATTACGTTATAGCACATGCTCGCCTGCAAACGTTCGGGCTTATCATGGATTGTTCCATCATCTGGGCTACCACAGAAAATGCCAAGGCACCAAATAAAATGGAAGGATGAAAGGAAATATGTGCTGTGCATTGCCATATTATTAAATATTTCGGATTGATTGTCTTTATGCGATCTTATGCGTGGCCTGTAGACCGGAGTAGAACGGACAAAATGTAAGTACATGTAATCGGTGAACGTCACGCCAATGTGAACAGGATTGTTCCCCCTTTGTGGTAGACTGCGGGTAAAACGCACACTTGTACAGCGTTCGACTGTGTACTCAGTACGGAGAAATGATAGCCAGAATGGTGGCTAGTTTCAGTTTATTTAATGAGGGCGATGCCAACGCAAATTAAAACCCTATTGCTTTCACGCCAGTCTGTCATATGCATCTTTATACGTTCTCTTAAAAATAAACGCCAGAAATAGTATTCACATAATGTATGTAGCATGCTTTTTGCAGATAACTTATGCCAGGAGTTGACTTGATATTATTTCGTGTTAAAATTGCCGAGGGAAAACATGGGACGCGTATGATTATACAAGTGATTCTTAAAATCTGTAGGGACGTCGCCGTCTCTTAGCAATGCTGAAAGATACTCTTGAAGAAGACCTAGACCATGTGTAACTTTCTTCCTGGGAATAGCTAACGTTGATTTTGTGACCGCTTTTATAACTGTATTTCGTTCGCGATCAGGCCGAGAACCTGCTCTTTACACATCACATATTTTGACTGACAGGACTCTCGTTACAAGTTTACTTATTTCGCTAACTCTCGGCAAACTGGCTAGAAAGCTCGCAAAGCCTAATTCTGGGTCTGCAACCGTTTCCCTGTCTCTCCGACGTAAATAACTTCCTACGAGTCACATTGGATCCAGTAGATAATGTTTGACGTCTCACCAAATGGTTGAATCCGGTCGGTGGGCGATTCCGATCCCCAGTGGTCTGAGGAGACGGTAAACTGCCTCAGAGACGCCATCAATGTATGACAGTGCACGCCAGACTTTTGGCTGCTTTGTAAGCAGATTTTATTTAGAATTTAGAATTTATATTTGGTAATAACTGGCAAGGCACTGTCTAAGCAAACATTAGTAACGAAATAAAGTTATGACAATGTGTACAGATAAAATGTACAAATACATAACTTGTCCTGCTCTGTCAACAGTAAGCGATGTTTTAAAATTAATGGTGGACTTGAAAAATTAGGCAAGGAAAAAAACTCATACCATAAAAATGGAGGAAGAGTTCAATAGGCCTTCATTTTTGAAAAGAAGGTAGGAGAAAAAACTGCTTAGGAAAAAACGGTCAGGTGGTATAGTAGGGTAATACTGTAGCAGCATTTCAGAATGAGATAATGAAACGTCAAGGTGATTCGTTCTTGATCACTTAGGCCTATGAAACAAAATCTCACGAAAATGCGTCAATGAGCTTAAGTCCTCAGCATCTTAGGATCCAGAATTGAATTCTGATGATGGTTAGTATCCAAAGAAACGGTAGCATTTTAAACTGTGGACCACCGAATGTGTACGTCCGAATGACGTCCTCGTTTGAATGACTGGTGATATAAGGAGACATCATAGTTAATGGGCGACTCGAGGTAGCGAAAATATAGTTTCAAGAGGGTCACTTAAATTCCCAGATGGTCCTTTCTCCGAGTCATGGGAAAAGCTAATGGGAAATGATAAGGAAAATAAAAGATTAATAGAAACAGTTTTAAGATAAATGTGCAGTCTTCGCTTGTATTCAGATAGACTAGTAAACGACCTTATTTAAATTGGCAATTTATTTCCAAAGAAAATTATACCTAAAAGCACAGAAGAGAGAGCGTTTACACGTGGAGGATGCTGGGGGAGGTATAATTAATGAAGAATTTCTTAGGTTATAAGGAAGACTAACGGGGGGTAATGACAGAAAGCTTGGGGAGAGTTGAACTATTATTTAGTCGTAAAAGGAGACAAAAGCCTGCTTCAAGACTCCTGACCCAAATAAATTTAAGCTTCATTAGCTGGTTTCTTGTTGAATAGGACGTATTTGAAAGAGTCAGAAATAGGAAATTTTTTGTGAAATGTCTTTCGACATTTTAAATTTTTGAACGGCTAGATTCGTTCATTAAACCGAAGAAAGGACAGCAAAATTCAAGAATGGGAAGTACAAACATACGATAAAGTCCTAATTTAATTTCAGGAAGGTAGAAATTATAGGAAATTAGGCCGCAAATATGAGCAGCTTTGGCCGTTATTCTATCGGCATGAGGCGAACGATCTAATTTATTGTTGTAGCTTAAGCCCAAATCCTTGATGGAGTAACATTCAATCATAGGGCAACCTTCAAATATAAGAGGTTGTGGCAGCCTTACAAGCCTTACAGATTTTGTCTTGGTTTGGCCAGTTTGCTGCGCTTGATGAAGTGACGAGGGTATCAGTTGTCCTTGAAAATGCACTGAAGGTAGCAAAGTTTGCCATTATGTCGTCCGACTCGCTGCAATGTGTTAATGCCCTTCTGTATAGAGTTTGCTCTCAGCTGCGTTTGTGGCACAGCGGGTGCTTTATGTGGTAACATAAGATTTGGCGTGTGAAGGTCACCTTCCTATAAACCGTAGTTTTTATGTGCCGCTGGATTTTCGATGGACAAGAATGCCCAGGAATTGCAGTTGGTTGTTAATTTTGGCCTCATTTGTTAATTGGATGTCCGGGAAGACGGAATTCGGGATTCTATGGAATTCTTCGAATATTACTCGTTTGATGTTAACGAAGGTATCGTCAACGTATCGAGTATACAACACTGGCCTGTAAATTGCGAAAACCAGAGTCTCAAGCTTTTGGAGAACTGCCTTATTGATGAGGCCCGAGAGCAGCGATCCCATTGGCGTGCCTCTGATCTGCTCGTACATGGTCCCCTCGAAGGTGAAGTACGTCTTCAGACAGCATTTAAGGAGTTGACAAAGATGTCCCCACTTCACCGACTCGCCTGCGTCATCGTACTACCTCTCAAGCAATTTGCTTACTGTTTTGAATTCTATGTCCTGCGGGATTTAAGTGAAGAGGGAGCTGACATCAAAGGACACAATGACCTCGTCTGCGGTGATTTGCATCCGCCTGAGCCATTCCGGGAATTGAGTAGCTGAAGTGACCGTTGTGGCTGCGCCCGAGGTGAGAGACCTCAGATGTCAGAAAAACCATTTGGCCAGATTGAATGTTGGTGCAAAACGCAATGACACAATTGTACGAAGGAGAATATCGGCCTTAAGTACTTTGGGTAATCCATTGAACCTTGCTGCGGCTGCATCTGATGGTTTGACAGCCAGTCTTACTGACTAACTAATTAATTTGTTTGTCTGCATATCGGCAAGCGTTTTGTCTAGCTGCAACATCAGCTTCTTCGTCGGTGCACCATTGCATCGAACATATGCCCGTCTGTCTTCCAGCAGTTTGCTGGACATCTGAATATAGTCCGTCCTATCCAAGACAACTGTACAACATCCTTTGTGCTCTCGTAGTATCACAATACTACTGTCAGCACTCAGTCTCATGACAGCATCCTACTGCACTCTGATAATAACTGCGAGTGGTCAATGCACCATAACCAAGGGTTTTTTTCATCGGATTCCCCAGTTTGTTTGAGAATTGATTCGACTGTGGCTACGAGGTTAACAAGTTCGACGTCTGTGGTATTGAAACAAGCCTTGTGACTCAGAACCTTCAAACTGTCCAGGCTTCAACTGTTTTGAGGACCGAATTTTGGACTAGTACGTCGGTCTCTTCCTCAGGTGAGTGGGTTATATTTCGAAGCCTATCCGCCCGCTCAGCATCTCGTTTTGCCCGTAATTCTCTGGCATGTTTACGAATCACATGTCCAAAAGTTTTAAGTCCGTTTCCACCGACGAGTTCAGCGTACTTTGCACCGACTTGGCTCAAAACCCTGTTATGTTTCCGCAATCGAAGATGGCAGTCCTGGAGGAGCGCCCGTATAATTCGCCTGCCGTTTTGCCACACCCACCGTTGGGCCAGTTTTGTGTTCACCTTTGGCCTATAAAAAAAGCTCTTAGGAACCACATAGTTGTCAAGGCATCTGTGGAGAAACTGGATTTGCGCGAGCGTAGATGACACACGAAGGGCAAAGGTTTTTCGAACGTCGTGCTGACTCAAGCGCTTCGCACCCGAAAATATTGCTAACAGAAGTGAAGATGCGTGTCCCCGGACATAAATGACAACAAAATGCGATCTTAGGTACTATAGGTGTATTGCCCTGACGTTTGAAAAGCATATAAGCTTCCATCGTCAGAGGTGAATATCGTACAGCGTCTCGAAGTATTTATGTGGGGTGAAAGCCATTTTGTAACACAGGATATATTGTACGGGTTTACCTTAACAGTGTTCACTGTAGGCAGAACGGGTGGGGCAGTCCTTAATTTGGCTTTGGCGTTTATCGCCGGAATACACACAGGAATGATCTCTGTAATCACCTGCGCGAAGAAGGGGAAGGGAGGATCATTGCTGTCAGTTGGCATGTCTTAAGTTGAGGGGTGGCGTTTGACAGTCGGGAGCCATTGCTTGAGTCCTCATTGAACTTTATTGGTGCCCTGGGATTTGTCCTGATGGCATGTCTCCTCATCTGTCGGGGTAGTAATTAAGGCGGCAGTAATCATGACTGCACATTCCTAAGCCCCGAAGTGTTGTGTGGTAACGTGCGTGTCCATCGTTGGTTCTCCCGTGGTTGGATTGATCTTTGGCCTTATTCCGTGTTTGCTCTTACGTCCGATGAACTGCGCCCTGAGGGCTTGGTAGGCTGCCGGAATGGCGAAAAAACGGTTGATCGACGTTGTTTCCATGTGCCAGGCTTCGATTGTTTCCCTGGTTAGCGGTCATTTCCTCGACCCAGGATTTCGGTGTTTTGGAAGGCAAACGTGTGCCCAGAGTTTGCACAATGTTCCGCCAACAGGGACAATGGGTCCATGCTCCTCAATGCCCGCACGTGTTCGGTTACACGGGTCTGCCAGCGCTACCTTATCCTCCTGACGTAGTTAACTCCAAAGGAGTCAAATTGCATCCGGTAGATGCTTATTGACGTCTCACCTCGTGTAAGGGGTGCTTTTGGTCGCAAAACTGGATTCCGAATGTTGGAATCCGGTCGATGGGTGATTCCGATCCCCTAGTGGTCTGAAGAGGCAGGAAACTGCCTCAGAGACGCCTTAAACGTATGGTAGTGCGTGCCAGTCTTTTGGCTATTCTAGGGCAAGATTTTGTCGTGGTTTGGCAAGCCTGCTTCGCTCTATGAAGTTACGAGGGCATCAGTTGGCCTTGAAAACCAGTCTCAAGCATTTGGAGAACTGCCTTAGCGATGAGAACCGAGAGCAACGATCCCATTGGCATCCCTCTGATCTGCTCGTACGTGGTCATATCGAAGGTGAAGTACGTCTTCAGACAGCTTAAAGGAGTTGGACAAGATATCTCCACTTCACCGACTCGCCTGTTTACCGGGTTTACCTTAACAGTGTTCACTGTAGGCAGAACGGGTGGGGGAGTCCTTAATTGGCTTTGGCGTTTATTGCCGTAATACACACAGGAATCATCTCTGTAGTCACCTGCGCGAAGAAGGGGAGAGGAGGATTATTGCTGTCAGGTGGCATGTCTTAAGTTGAGGGGTGGCGTTTGACAGTCGGGAGCCATTGCTTGAGTCCTCATTGAACTTTATTGGCGCCCTGGGATTTGTCCTGATGGCATGTCTCCTCTTCTGTCGGGGTAGTAATTAAGGTGTCAGTAATCATGCCTGTACATTCCTAAGCCCCGAAGTTTTGTGAGGTAACGTGCGTGTCCGTCGTTGGTTCTCCTGTGGTTGGATTCACCTTTGGCCTTATTCCGTGTTTGCTCTTACGTTCGATGAGCTGCGCCCTGAGGACTTGGTAGGCTACCGGACAACAACACGGTAGTTACCGGTCATCAGTACGTCATATGCGTTGTGCAGTAAGGTACTTTAAAATGTCAAAATAGTGCGTAAACTGTCAGTGATGTGGTTAGGATCTCACTCGATCCCATTTTGTCCACCCGCCCGCCGGCTAGCTGCGATAAACGAACGTTGTGTCATAGGACACATACCACATATAATGCACAGGAATTTTGCAAAGAAAGTACCAGGCAATACGCAGACAGCTGACAGCAGACTGATGATCGGTAGCAACCGTTTAACAGCTGTTTGTCTCTTGCCTTTCGCACTCTCAGTTACATACCTGTGCATTATATGTGCTATGTGTCCTATGACCAAACGTTTGTTTATCGCCGGTAGCTAGCTGGCGGGCGGGCGGACAAAATGGAATCGAGTGAGATCCTAACCACATCAGTCAGTGTTACACACTTGCTTGACTGTGTAAATGACATTCCTTGTCGTAGTGCCATTCGTCTGGGAACTCGCGGCCATTCTTTCTTGAGAAGGAATAACTATGGTCGAAATGGGATACAAGACAACCTCTTTAATTAGTTTGTTGATGTTTCCGGCGAAAACAATCCAAGAACAGGGACTCAAGCCTTTCTATTGTCTCCCCCTTCACTGTAGTTTTGCTTTATGTGCAACCCTTTGGTAAAGTTAAAATTGGCTTTTTGAACTGCAGGGCGAGTTTTGTTTGGCAGAAGAATTCAGAAGGTCGCTGTAATATTCACACACACGAGGAAAAGACCTCGCAAGTTGATTCGGAACTCCGCAATATGTAATAGGTGCACTTAGTAGATAAGACAGAAAGCACAGTTGATTGGTTCAATAATATTGCCTTTATATGAATTTTCATGGATATTAAATTGCATTAAACATAGATCAGTTGAATTGGCAGGGAGCAATACCAGGGTGTCGGGCTGATATTTTTCATGAATTCTCACGTTAGCATTGTGCTTTTAGCCTCAGGAGAGTGTTTCGTGAATTCGCAAATGAGAAAATGTGATAAAATACTGGGTCATCACGCATGAAGTTTGGATAAAAAAGCGTTCGTGAACGTCTTTCAGGTGCAAGGAATGGTTTTTTCATCAATATATGTACAAATATTTTCAATACCCTTTTTCCATTTTCACGGTAGTTTGTGCAGTCTGGTGGTTTAGCAGCCTGATAATGAAAAGTCAATGAAATTGTGTAAGGTATATTTAGCTCATTCTTTTAGTTAATGTGGGGGAGGAGTTGAGACAACTTGAGCCTATAAACATATAGAGGTGAAAATCACTAGGGCAATTGTAGATTGACCAATGTGAGGCGAAGAAATGCTGAGTTTATAGGCTGGTGGTGGACTTGTAAATCCAATTACTGTAGTTTAGAAAGAATCATTTGTGTGGTGTTGTTAAGCGTGGTCTCATTGCGGGGGTGAAGGAAAGCGTGAGGTCAACGGCTCAGCACATTTTCCTCAGTAAAACAATATGACGAGCTTGAAACAATCACTGTGCGCTAAACGTCATGGCTTGGAATGTTGCCAACTGACGGGAACATTCGGACCAAATGGTCAGCCCAATGTGTGTATTGTGTGGAGTGGCTGACTGGCGGAATGAGAGACAGGCTGCAATAGCTCCTACTTAATGTGGCCTGTATGGCACCCACTCCTTGGGATCCGAGCCAGGTGTGGTGGAACATCCAGGGGCGGCTCCGGCCACGCCAGCTACATGCACCCTATCCCATCTTCGGTCTTCTTGACTCTGTCATGACACCGGGCTCAGGCGATGGAGGAGGAGAGAATGCGGTAGATGCCGCGCAAGTCTACTATCACTTTGAACTAAATCACGCGCAAGTCAATGTCCCTGCACCAGCCTTCCTTGGAACATCTGGTGAAAATCGTCCTACTACGACGGTCTACGCCTGCTTAAAAGTGATTTTGTGTGTTGAGATAAACAAACAGTACGTGGTTGGCATCGGAAGACAGTAATTCCTGTGAAAGAATCACAATAAATTAAAAGTTTGAGGACATGGTGAGGCTTAAAACCGGAGCAAGCTATAGGACTGTCAAATCAAGGAGGCTTCGTAAGTACTAACTGCTTTGCATTCATTTATGTTGACAAGAGATTTAAATATCAAGAAGAACCCAAGGCACGCATTTTCTCCTCTTATTAGACTTAAAAGTGCTCAAACTCACTCCCAGGTGCCTGGGGAATTAATACTCACAGCTCATGGTATGTGCGTTCCTGGCACACAACCTCTCGCTGAACTGAAAGAGGCAGAGAGCAAAGTCTTTGCAACAAACTCCAGACTCGTCAGGAGCAGGGTTTTAAGACTGGCAGACTCAGGGTAGTGCAGTAAAACCATGTACCTCAGTACCTATTGCAAAACTCGAGTCTAACAAGGCAACATGCAAGCACGTACAGCAGCAGAAGGCGGCCACCTACCAGCCTGCTAAAGATCAACGTATGCTCTCAGCTATATCACACGACAGCGATGTGAGCACACCATGTGAACGAATACAAAGCCAGCCAATCCAATGGATTACTTCTAATGAAATGAAGGCTGGTCAGAAGAACGGGCAGTGCAGTAAACTAGAAGAAATTACGACCAAAACACAGTTGACCGAATGTTTCATGGATTTTTACTTTGCGAAGATTGTGTTCAGTTTGTCTATTGTAAATGAAATGTGTGAACTGGGAACGAAAATTCCATCAGTCGAAATATGTGATGCGTAAAGTGCAGGCACTCGGGTTAATCGCAAAAGAAATGCAGTTATCAAAGTGCTACAAAAGGTGTTACCAATTCTCAGGGAGTAAGTTAAACATAACAAAAATCTTCTTCAAGAGTATATAACATCCGTACTAAGAGATGGCGAGTGAATTAAAATTCTAAATTAATATCGCATAGGGAACATACAGTCGCCATTTTGTTCAAACAGTCAGCCCTAACGCTTATAAATAATGTAATAAACCAAAAACGCAGATGCAGCTCTTGTTACAACTGAATTCGTATTTGCGGGATATGCATGCCGAACTGCAAACCTTGCGAACGAATGAAACTGACAAAACCGAGAGAGAAGTAATTTTTATGCATCAAATGAAAAACGAACTGAAAGAGCGAAGGAGCAATGGCAAAACACACATAAATATCAGAGAGAGGTCCATGATTTACGTCAAAAGAGAACTTTTTGACCAAAAGCAATCAGGCTTGAAAGCTTAACCAATATTTAAATGCCCGCTTTCGATGCTTATATAAGCCATTGTGACCGTTGTTTCGAATTCGATGAGCTCAAATGTCTAGCCTATGAGCAGAAAGTTCAAAAAATTGCATTGACATAGATGAAGCTACCTGAAGAAATAGGACTGAGCGAAGTCAGTATCAGGGGCAAACACATGTTCCCTAGTGACAGATTCCAACGTTAATCTTCGAATACAGCAGAATCATCCGATGACAATCCAGAAATTGTAAAGGGCAAAGATACGACTGTCATTGAAACCGTATATTTTTCATTCGACGAAGTCAGACGGGTAAAGTTGTTGAAGGAGTTGGCCGTAAAGTTGTCAGAACATTTGTGTCTACTCTTCCAAGCCTCCGTCGCAGCAGGCAGATTGCCACCCGATTGGAAGATCGCGCGGATTTACCCGATACATAAAAGTGGCAGCCGGGCTTCTGCAAATAACTACAGGCCGGTAAGTCTCACCTCTATATATTGCAAGATTATGCAGCGAATCATCAAACGTGAACTGATACAGTTTCTTGAGCGGCATACTCTTCTCTCTGTCGCGCAGCACGAATTCCGCAGAGTAAGGTCCTGTTTAACCAATTTGCTCTTCTGTCTGATCGATGGACCAGAGCGGTCGATGAAGGAAATGTGATGCAAGCAGTCTACATAGACTTCAAGAAGGCCTTTGATAGCGTGCCTCACCAGCGTCTCCTATACAAACTAAAGCCTCAAACGGTACATGGAAATCTCACTAGTTCGACTGAATGAAGCAATTCCAAATAAGCAGTAAAAGTTCCTTGACAGATGCCTTAAGTCGAGGTAGATTTACGTTCATGATATTGACATTTGGAGGATATCGTGCATCCCTGATTTGGAAGAGAAAGCTCTGAAGACAATGCTTGAAACGGCTGGAAAAAAAAACCACGTTAAAAAGGAGCCATTTCAGCCTCATCATTATTTCACTAACAGGCCAATCCACACAACCACATGCTAAGATGGATGACCTGTTTCTGTTTAACCGTCCGTAGATAGCTGTACAAACCTTGGCTATCAGCACACCATGATATGGTTGATCTAGTCAATGTGAGGAATATACGCTGAGTGTTGCTCATTTCTCTTCCTCTTCCCTCTCGCGGGCACTAGTCCTCTGTTAGATCCGGTCAATTACCTGATGAGGAGAGTAGTGTGGGTGGATTAGGGTTTTTAAACTACTTCACCATATTCAACAACAGACAGAAACGGTGGTTCACTGTCATCGGATGCTTGCTAGCGATTCTATTCTTATTCGAACCTCAAAAGTCATATATTTTAGTGATACAAATATTTTAAACGTTATTTGCATATCGCTAGAATAGTTAACGAACTTACGGCTAAAATATATTGTACAGCTGATAAAATTTGTTGAAGGGACCCCAAATAATAGGCTCCAAATATAAAAATTCCCTTTTAAGGGTGTTTCAAGAAGTTACGATTGGCTGCATAAATTTTGCACTTGCATCTAAAGAATACCAAGTGATTTCAGTTAGTAGTGGGTTCACGGATGGAAATCGATTATCAGTTACAGTCACCAAACCAAATATTATACGCACAGGAGATTAAAATCCTGAATGACGTGAGACATAATTCCAAGCAAATTCATATGCGCTGCTTCAAGATACACCCAGAAGCACTTCCACATTTTAATTCACTGATAAAAGGTTTATTTTATATAAGTATGCATAAAGAAAATCTACACATCGTCACCAATTGTTTTAATGAAATTACGCCATCCAAAAAGACAATATGAAAAGGCAAGGTATTTCGGTTTCAGAAGAAAACGTTGACGAGCAAACGCGTCCTTTCGATAAATTCTCATAGTTCCAGTACATTTATATGGGAAACGGAGTACAAGCTAATACATAAAATGAACAAGCTTCATCTCGTCATACCAGTGAGTCGTGTTAAAAGGCGGAGGGGTTGGCGATAAGAGAAAAATGGTTAAGCGGCAGTGATGGTTTGGTGGTCGTTCACGAAAGGGAGGGGGGAGGGGAGGGGAAGAGGAGTACGTTCTGGACTGCATGTAATTAAGCCGTCGTTGGCCATGCTAAGTGCGGAGCTTGATGGAGGTTCTATTGTGTACACAAGACCGGTTTTCTCAACCAGATGGCGGTGGCTTATGCTGTTGCTAGCAGCCGCTGACCCAGTGAAGTGGGATAGTTTGTTGGCACTTTATAAATCCAACGGAAGGCTTCGTTATGGTCCACATGGTGCCCGGAATCCACCAGGTGAGCGAGAATATTTCGGTGTTTAAAATGGGCAGGGATATGGTTCGTATTTGGGGTCAGCAACAGATAACACTGGGGACGCTTCGTACGAAAAAGGTGGTTATAGGGGTTAGACGATTAGGGACTTAGGACGCTGAACCATAACCATAACCTTGACAAAAACCCTAAACTTATAGCTAAACACCACCATATGCGTACCCGAAGAAACACTTGACAATCAAACGCGTACTTAAACAAACGCAGTAGCAATTTTCGTACATATTAACTCCAATCCCATTACATACCATATACTTCAAATATTGAGTAACTCAAAGCATCATACGTGACCTTTGGTTGCTAACTTTCCAGTCTTATTAGCACATCGTCACTTAAGAAGTGTTTGTCTTCCCTATCGATTTTAGTACTTGCTTATGTTTGACAATATTCCTCATATTACTGTTGCAGGAAGCTAAGTAAATCCCATAAATTTTTACCCATAGTCGATCTCCACACTTACTCTTCGGTTTTCTAAACCAAAGAAAATTATTCTTATTCAGCACGCTAATCAGAGGAAGCGTTCAACTGGAAATTATATTTGTCTCCAGTTTCATAGCAGTCGGTTCACTTGGATATCAACATTAATTAGTTTGTGACAGGAATTACTGCGTGAATGTCACGTGTTTACTTGATTACTATACATTCCTTCATGCAGAAGGCATACATAGTACTTGAGAAAATAAGCATCCTTGAAACAGACGTCTGCGTATTGACAGTTGCAACTGTTGCAACTCTATAGTAGATATGCGTGCGTGTTGAAAGTTTCCGAATCTGGCTTTTTTATGACTAAGTTATATTTGTGATTTAAGATACTCTTTCACATGACAGTTTCTTGCATTTTGCAAGGGCATCAAACACTTTTGTAAGAAAGCAAACTATCATTTAACCAAACGGTTGCTGGGATAATCAACCGAAAACAAGCTTGCTGTCGTATTTGAATAGCAATGCCTTGTCGATTCTATACCTCGTTTAAACGAGCTTTCGCAGACTTCACTACGAACTGCTTCGGCTAAAGTCTTCAGAACATTCGTGCGGCCACAGTATGGAGTTCGCTATCCAAAGCTTGGAGACCCTTGGTGGCGAAAGAAATCAACATCCTCGAAAAGGTCCAAAGGCGAGCAACAAAACTTGTCCATGGACATGGCTCACAGCTCACGGCTGTTGAATCTCAATCTCTTTCCCTTGCGCTATAGACAGCTTCGGGGGGACCTGATACTAACAGTCCGCATGCTACGCGTCCAGGACTGCTGTCTCGTCCCAGGTGATTTCTTCAAGCAAACAAGAACAACGAACTGGAGAGGTCATCCTCTCTAAGTGCGTATGACTGGAGCAAGGCTGAACACTCGGAAGTACTTCTTCTCCAAAAGAGTAGTGGAAGCTTGGAATAGTCTTCCTCTAGATGTTGTAATGTCGGACTACTTGGAGGTTTTTGAGCGAAAGTTAGATCGATATAATTGTGCTAAGCTACAACACGAACTTAAAGCTGCAAGAGTGACGTCAGCAAATAAGGTATTTATGCTACTTCTTTCTATATTTGAGTAACATTAATTTGTTTGTTATTTTCGTTCGAGGGCTTGCATTCTCCCATTGTTTCCATGCTGGGATCCTCGAGGTTTTCGCTGCTTAACTTATTTGCACACCTTGGGTGACACCGTGAGAATTCGCATCAGCTGGACCTGGCGGCCGTCGTCTATGAGGTGTATGAACGTTCTCCCTTGGTTCGGACCGCAATGGACCAAGGATGATCTGGGCATATATTTCCGCCTTTGAAATCCTTCAACGGGCTCTGCAATCAGCAAGGGAGCATCTGGCTGATTCATGTAACCTCAGCAATGCCCCACGTTGGACCCCCCTCAAGGG
Organism: Schistocephalus solidus; assembly: GCA_017591395.1. Taxonomy (NCBI): domain Eukaryota; kingdom Metazoa; phylum Platyhelminthes; class Cestoda; order Diphyllobothriidea; family Diphyllobothriidae; genus Schistocephalus; species Schistocephalus solidus. The sequence continues at coordinate 26,217 of WEDG01004284.1, forward strand.
TTACAGTTTTTTTCTCCTTAATATCGACGGGAGTTTTTTTAATGTCTGCTCTTTTTCAACTATGTTGGCATCGCCAAAATATTGAAATACTATTTTTCGATACCACAAACTCGCATGTACAAAAAGGGAATTGAAAAGGTGACTCACGTATATCTCCCTTAAAAAAACAGATACTGATACTGATGAATACTAAATGCAAATTGGAATTTCAATCTTATTTATATAGCATTATATATGAGAAAACCTAATTGGTCAGTTTCTTCTTTTACAGTTTATGCTTTAGAAAATGTTGAGCAAAACACCGATGCGACCAAGGGGAAAGGTATCAAAATCTTATGATGACAGCTCCTCTAGTTCATCATATGATGACTTGGGCTCTGAGATTTCCTCTGCTAATGAAGAGACAAGTTGGATGGCTATGGTATCTGATGTGGCTGCAAACAATATTTCAGGCTCGCCTACAATTGACGAGGAACCTATGGTACGAGAGGCTCTGAGTTCACGGGCGAAACGCTTGCGTATACCACTGGTTAATCTGAGCAGTCTTCTGAAGATAATCAGACGGCTGCTCTCGGACCTTCCTAAAGACGCAGGAAGGCTGTTGGGAGAAGAATGTGATGTTTTAACGGTAACGGCAATGGCCATTGGTGAGTACGTTCATTTAGGACTTGTGAAACAGTTAACTGAGCAATTTCGTGACTCAAACCAGGGTCGAATAGGCAAAAGTGTCTTAAATTATTTAGCTATTGATGAGCTCCCTATACATAAGAAATATAAGCGCGGGATTTGGCATATCCTAGGTAGAAGTAAGGAGCCATTTGTTAATGTAATATTCGTTGTTGGAATTTACTATGGCAATACTGTACCAATTGGTTAATAAATGGTACGACACCATCAAATGAGTCACTTCTTGTAGGCGATAAATAAGTATGTGTGCAGAATATTTTTCGCTTTGTAAGTGGGGACATAGGGTTAGTGTTTTAAGAGTATGAAAATGTTGAATATTGTTTTCATTATCTTGAAAACGCGTCATTTATTAACGTCTATAAAGCTAAATTAGGGAATGTAATCAAAACAAGCCCGTTGCCGTCCACCGTCCGAAAATTTGCGTGCTTCCCCATAAACGGTAACCTGGTCCTAACCGAAAACACTGTACGATCGGCCATGGAGGACTGACATCAGGAAATCTGCCAAGCGTGCCACAAACTGCGTCAGACGGTGACATACCCTCATATTCTCGTACAAGGGTTTCTTTCTTACTGTAAATCTCACTGTTCAACGGTCGCTGTCCACCAATCATACAACCCAACAGTCCCACAGCTATTGATTCGTGGACAGGGAAGGGAGGCAGTGAATGGTTCCATCCTTTTTACTTTTTCAATTCCTTATTTTCCTGTTGGGTTGTAGCTCATTGTATCTTATGATGAAATTCATATTGGACGTCCATGAAGAGTTGAGAAATGCCCGATAGATCTCAATGTTTACGTGACAAACATACCGTCCCTCTCATCGTCATGTGTATGCAGAGGACACCAGAGGACACATATTTAATCCAATGTTGACCCTTGACGAAGATGGCGCCTTAACCGAAGACGTCGCTGATAAACCAATCAAAGAGCAATTGGTAGGCAGCCTGCACATTATTAACTATCTAACAAGGTAACGGTTTTGGCCTCCCTCGGTGGTGATAGCGTCAGCAGTTTGGCTGATCGCATATTTTTGGCCCTTTTCGCCGATGAAGTGACCTACTACTTAACTTTCTACGGTAGACAGCAGAAAAAGAAGAATTTCTTTCTTCCCCTCTACGCCGTTATTCTGGGTAAGACAAAGCTCAATTAATAATTAATCATGTGTTCCGCAGAGGTTTTTAATAGGTGGAATAGTCCACGAAAAGGTGAAAAATTACTGTTTGAAAAACGCTTTCAAGAATGCTTCTAACAAGGCATACGATCGCCTACACAAATGGGTCCAATGTATACCTTAGGCAAGAGTCTTCACGGTTAGTCAAATTTACTTATCAACCTTAGCGTTTATATATAAATTGTTTACAATTGTATACAAAAATTGCCTGCATTAAAAATTCAGCTGATTAAAACGCTTTTATAATAAGCATTTTCAAAGTTCATTGTTTGCTCACCCACCGAATAAATGCACTGCCTTTTTATTTTAGAGGAAGATCCAATGAACCGGTGAACGGATTGCTGGATCAATCGACACATGATAAGTCAAGAGACTTCAATTACAGACAAATGTCAGGCTTATTTTTGTAAACCTCAATTATTAAAATAATTTTAAACAAACAATACTTTACATTCTTAATCAGTCTTACTAGAGTCACCTTATCATTGTTAAAATTGTATCGGAATGTAATGAGGGCCATGTAAAACCACTAACCTAGAAGGGGGATCTACAAAAGGAGAAAGGGGTTCCGTTGTGTAGTTGAAAAATGAGATACGAATTTTTCTGATCTGATTCGCGTCCGCATTAGGCGGTCACGGACGGATACGGTTCGCGTCCGACCATTCGTACGGTCATATCCGATTCGCGTACGAATTTCTATTAGGGAAGCACAACACCTGGTGACACGTCAGGCTTTTATCTTTGGAATTTAATTACTTGGAATGATGAAACTTGAAACATTTTAGCGAATCTTTTGAGCAACCATTCAGGACTCACATTAAAATCTGACTATAATACAAACACTCATGTACCCTATCAGAGATGCACCGTGTATAAGTGGGTATTGCGTGCTATGCAGGCGTATTATGCTGCTACCGAAGTTGCAGATAGTCCTTCACCATCTTCCACAATGATTATTTGCTGACGACGGAAACGCCGGACAACGTGGTACTGATCGGTGGCAGACCGTGCGTTCTGACATCTATTACTTCTAATGGAATACAGTACCATCTGTTTGTTGACTGCTGCACCTTTTTACAACATCCATTTCTTCTTCTAGCCTTTTCATGTTTAGAGCCTTAACTTTGGCAACTAGTCCTTCGACTGCAACCCTATATGATATTATTTGTTAATATGTTGCTTTTAGCATTGATGATTACTTTATTTTCATCCCCTGGTTGCACACGTTCCAAAAACAATGACTAATTCAAAACGTTTTTTTTCACATGTATTTCAAAGATTTTCATACATACGTTTGAATAAGCTTTAATGCATTATGATATGCGTTTTAATCTTCCGTGATGTTTGTAGATATACTGCGTCGTTTGAATTTATCAAGGACAAAAGCGGGGCCGCTATGGCCAAAGCTTGGTTCGTGAATGAGCACTGCGTCATTGGCCAAAAAACCAAAAAACAGCGTGATTACTTGTTCCAGAATAACCTGCAGCCACCTGCAAATACGAAAGTGTACCCAGTGAGGGTTCTTAAAGAAAATCTTACCCTCGAAAATTCCAAAAGTTTGGAACAAAAGGCTGAGGAGACGGATGACCTCTTCTCCTCCGAGCCAACTGTACTAGGCAAGGGCTTCAGAAGGAAGTTAGTTTATAATGCTTTTCACCTGTCCATATAGATATCCACGCCAACTCACTTTCGGCGTCCGAAGATGAGGACGATTTCATTAGCCGGCCAATATAGCCAGAACGGAGACTGGCTAGCTTGCCGATGGCATTACCGATAATGCAGTAAGAACCTTTGTCAACATTATTTTTAGGCCAAGCAATAATGAGAATATACCTGGCCCATCGATGCCTGGGTGTACACCAGTACGAACTTCTCCGCCGTCCACTTAACAGTAAGCATTTTTTACTAATGTGTACTTCATACTCTTACCTGAACGATCTGACGGTGTCCTTTCAAATTCAATCAAGAAACTACAAAAGGACATGAAATTGCTATGGTACGACTTTTCTCATTGTTGTTAACCTTGACTAAGTAAAAAAGTGGATAACATAGCAGACAGGCAGGCTCGCAACATGGAACAACTATGGACAGCCTTAAACGACATGCGCAAGGAAATGCGGGCGATGGCTGTCCCATTACTGCTAGCCAGTCGATCTGTCGTCGGCCCCTGAGCACAGAGGAGGCCTACAATGACTTCCTTGGAGGAATGAGTAGGACACCGGTTAATGCCAATGAGGGGGTTTGGATATATTTAATTCTAAACATTATTCGTGATTTGTAGATAGGACGGTTGTCAGTGGAAGGTGGAAGAAATTTTAAGGAAATTCGTCCGGTTCCTCTGGACATGTTTTATTGGACCATCCGTGTGCCTAAACGTCTGCAGGGCTGGCTCCACTGACAAGCGGTCATTTATTGGCTGCCCGCTCTGTAGAGTTTTACAGGCAGGTCATAACGTTTCCCTGAGGTCAGCAGAAGCCATTCGCCGCAATGCCAGCTTCAATTATTGTTCCTCAGATGTTATTCGCAGAACAGCTATTTACTGGTTCCATTGTGCCGGAGATAGGTACGGCGGCAGATAAAATGTTGGGATGCAACTGAGAAGGTAAAACTACTTCATTGAATTAATCCAGCATATTTATTCAGCTTCCGGAATGTTCAACCAGTGATCCAATTTACGAAACAATGTCTGCGTCCGAGGACATGGTAATTATCTCAATTTCTTACCACTTAACGCATTAAAGGTTAAAACGTTATTAACTTAGTGATATTTATTTTTCATCCTGACTATGTGATTTAAAACTATAGATAATTTTAACCACGGTAACCAACATTTTTCTTTATTTTAGGAACCACCACCGGATAACAGCAGCCATGTGGACAACCAATGAAAAATTTATCCGGCGCATGTACAGTGTTATTTAACTATTTTTTACAATAAAATACTTTGCAAATGTTATCTTTACATATCCTATTTCATGAGTGAGTGCACATATAATGTCAGATAGGGTTGCAGTCAAAGGACTAGTTGCCAAATTTGTGGCTTTAAACATGAAAAGGCTAGAAGAAGAAATGGATGTTGTAAAAAAGTCACAGCAGTCAACAAACGGACGGTACTGTATTCCGTTAGCGGTAATAGATGTCAGAACGCACGGTCTGCCACCAATCAGTACCACGTTGTCTGGCGCGTCCGTCGACAGCACGTAGCCGTTGTTGAAGCTGGCAGGTGAGCTGCGAGGTAGCTGTTAATATCGCGGTACACCCTCATCGTCGTCCAACAGCATGGGGCATGACGGCAACTCAGGCATACGTCTTTCTGAAAATCGCCTGTAGACCTGTGCGGCTACGTTTGTTGTGCCCTTTATCGAATTACGAATGATTTGAAAAAAAGACTCAAAAGGAATGGCAGAAAAATTATCCAGCACTCCAAACCGACTAACATCTTCATGAAGGTGAACTAAACAATGAATATTATATACAATCTCTGCATTACTGTACAATATGGCAAACTCGGAAACAAAGTTATTTTAACAAAAAGGCGGGCAAAAATCAAACCAGGTCTTGTGTAAAAATAGGATGACAAAAAAATATAAACTGCAACAGAAAACTGCAAAAAAATGCATATAACGGTCATTGTCAAGATATGGTTTTAAAACAACAGGGCCTATGTACAGCAAAAATTGACAAAATTCGGCAGCCTTCCAATACCCGAGAAAATCTAATGTTCTACACTTGCGGGAAAACTCCATCGGCAAGCAACGGCTGCATTTTTTGATGAGGTCATTAAGTTCTGGAGAAAACCTCTTCACACACAATCTCCACTGATGAAGTAACTTCCGCATTACACCCAAGCACACTAGGTGCATGTAGTCCATTGGGAAGCTACTAACCATGTCGATAGGTAACTCCTCGAAAGGTGATATGTCCCTGTGGTGGAGTCCCTGCTTTCGTGAGCGAAAAGAACGGTCGTCACGAAGACGCCCGCTATACACGGGGAAAGTCATGCGGTTAGCAATTGAAATTCCAACATGACAGCACCTAGAGTGCTTTCCATTACCTTCACCAAACGACGTACCTGTCGCATCCATAGTGCCCATTGTGGGCTTTCACCTGCCGGACATATGAGCGCGCTGGTGAGTCGCATATGACATTGGATAATTTAACTTTCATTATTTGCCCAGTGTGTGAAATCAGTAGGCCAACTCCCAAAATATCTTTCAATTCATCAATGCAATCCCTCAAAAACTCATCCAGTGGCTCCGGCTTGTCGAATCCAGAGAACACACCGACTACAAACGGCTGTCCAACTACCGGGTAGTTAACCCGAGCAGGAATAGGCCACAGGCATTGTCCTGATCCTTCAAACAACTTCATTCCATCGATGTGCAACTGGATGCCCATTTCAGGAATTTTAGTTTCTCGGCGGTGGTTTAACTCATCCAGTAAACCACGCCCAAGGCCCATATGGACATAGCTCCCGTTCGTCAAGACCTTGTTAATGCAAGATTTTGGAGTACGCAATAACGTCCTTGGGTCCTTCGGAACCTCAGGGTGGTAAGGACGGAGCATATCCAACAAAGCTTTCACGGTTGCAAGTGGCATGTTTGTCTTCTGGCAGACGTCCTGCAAATCAGCTACAAAACATCTGCCACGTAATTCGCTTGATTCTTTCGTGACCCCTATTGATTCTGGATTCCAAAACCGAATAAAGTTGTCTGAAAACCTACCATTTGAAACCTCGGGAAAGAGTTCGGGCATTTGAGGCTCCGGTTAGGGGTATGACGCTAACGACGAAGATGGTGAAGGACCATCTGCAACTTCGGTAGCCTGCATAGCACGCAATACCCTCTTTTAAATTGTGCACCTCTTTATTCCGTAATCTTTACGCTTCATGGTTACTGTGCACGGATAGCAGAAAACAATATATAAATGATATGAGGGCATATACAATATTTAGTAAGCTACAAAAATAGCCGTTGATATTTTACATTTAACTAGAGCATACGTAACAAGAAATGAAATTTAAAAGACAAAAGGTGGCTAATTATCTTATAAAAACATCTCCAGGCCTCTGGATTACCTACCTTAGTATCAGCAGCTTTGAGAACAACAGGTCAGTTGTACAAGTAACACGGCAGGCCAGCACGCGCTTAGTAGACAAATGGCGTCTAAATGGCTGACTTAAACAAACCATCAAAAATCAGTTCATCAAAGTGCCCTTTAATTAGGCTTAAACAGTATTTTATCTTATAAATATTACGTATATTGGTTTAAATTCAAAAATTAACACCTCTTTCAGTCTTTACAAGAAGCAAAACCATATTTTACAACTGGCCTGAAAGTCGAATTTGATTGGCCCCTTTCTGGCCCCGTCTGGAACCCTCTCAGCCCCCTCTACTGGCGGGGCCATGTGCTGGTAGGGTGGGAACATTACAGAAATGGCTTGAATGGATCCACACGTAAGCCATATTAATTGTATAATATTAGGCCGTTATTAGAACAAAATTAAGGGTATATCAGTAGTGGCCGATTAGGATGAGGAATGCTATGTGCGGTGGGCGTTCGATATAAAGAAAATGGGACTGTTTATGCTAAATAATCGTGGGCTTCCGCTGCGCAAATCTTTCAAGCGAGGGGGCCGAACCATAGACTTGGACCCGCCTGGCCCCCTTGGCCAGAGGGGGATAAGCAGGGCCTGTGCTAGTAGGCTAACGATCGTTACATAATATATCGATATATTAAAATAACAAGAGCGGACCGGTAACTTTATTGGGATTGATTTACGAAAAATTATTTTTGCACTTTTTTGGGCAGGGAAACTTATACTGAAAGATATAATCCCTCAATATAAGAACGAAATCAATTTACTATTTTTTTCCCCAATGCATTTTGAGACAGTTGATCAAAAAGGTGTGACGTATTCTTACAAAACAGACCTATTTTCAAAATCTGATAACATTTTCGAGCGTTAAAATTCATCTTCATAATAAATGTTGACACAATAAACCTTATCGACCGGAGCGTAACTAAAAGCCATCGCAAAAGGCTATATTACGTGCCAATTTACTAGGCATGGCCAAAATTACGATGAAAAAATAGTATGATAAAACAAAAGTCAAAAAGTACTGCTTTAGTGATGTCTACGTCAGTACTTGGTCTCACAATCTTATTGAAAAAACAGACGTTGTTCCGCAACCAAAAGCCCACTGCGAAATCAGTCTGAATGTTAATTTTTCTTCATTTTGGAATCCGTAAATGAAACCCTAAATCTCATGACCCAAATATTACCTGAGGACGACTTTATAAATTTCAGCCAAATAACTTGATTTGAGGTTTAACTATGGGTCATTGGTCAACGGAATGGCTCCTGATTGTTGGAAAAAGTGCTGGGCCACCGTAGTCACTCAAATTGTCGTAGAAATATCTTCATTAATCGCAAAAAGGCGTCTGCAATTGGATACATATGTCTTATGGCCTAACGATTCCTCTGCCGATGTAAAGTAAACGCAGCCTCTTACTGGTTTAATACTGCCTTCTAGGAATATCGGTGCGTATTAGTTAAATTTAACGTCATAATTCACAGACCAAATTAACAATTAAAGTGTTCAAAGGCGTAAACCTTTTTCATTCAAATACATTTAACTGAACTGAAATTTCCCATTTATAACGTTAATTAATATGTTGCGTTAATGTTTACATTGTTCATCGAACACAGTGAGTTTTAGGTACGTTGACCAAATGCAGATACAGTCAATTAAGCGCTGGTCGTCTAATAATTCAATAAAGCTCTTGGACTCAGTGGTTTATAACCTTCGAGAAGAACCACCAACATCATAATATTTCGCTTGAATGCGTAAGTCAGGAAAGAATGGACGTCCATTTGTGGAAAATCACCAAGTTTATGTTTCTGCTGCTGTCTAAATACCACAAGTTTTATTTAATCAAGCATTCAGAACAGAAACCCATTGAATGTACCTAAGGCCTCTTCAAAACCAAAAGGACCCAAGCCATATAGCAGAACTTCTGAGACCGAAAGCGTACTGGATATGACAGGAGGTGCTTACATACGAAAAACTCACTAAATAACTCAATCTCCTTAATGAACTCGATTAAAGAATTATGGCTAGCAGGGTTTTACGAAGTAACAACTTCTGTATTTCTTTCAACCATCAAGAATCGATCATTAAAAAATTATGTACGATAATTTGGCGAGTATACGTAAGCTTAAAAAATTTAAATGTAAGAGGGAATTTATCGATAGCTAGCATATGCTTCGTAAATTTGCTTATGCATTGTTGATTATCTAAAGCTAGGAAATGCAATCATGTTCGTGATATTACACTTTGTTTTATGGCAAGTAATTAACGCATTAACTTTGAGAGTTGTGAATATAATCGGACGGTTCTGGAATAATTCTGCATATCAGAAATCGCTGGCAACTGCCAAATCGCTTGAAAAGCATATGTTCCTGCCTCGGTGGAACATAACATGCACAGATTAGAGACTTAATTCTTTTATAAAAACTATTGTGACTTAAATGCATTTAACCATTACTCTGTCTCTTCTAACGACGTCGAGTCTCAATTAGATAATGCCCAGGCTGAAGACACATTTTCCTATGGAGGGAATCAAATGCCGACGGTACGAAATTGACGGAAGAGTACACTGAGAAGGTGTGAACACGAGACTCTGTGTCTCTTCTTCCGCATGGAAAATGCAGACTGGTACGTTCATGGCGCTCTCGTTCAAGTACTCCAGGTTACGGACGATAGCTTCATCCAACACGACTGTGTCCTTGCTGTCTGTGTATCCTGTAGTGTCCACCCTATTCGCAGAATACGAGTTGATGTAGGTGCTGAAGGCAGAAATGGACGTGGATTACTGATAATCATAATCTTTCATAATTCGTATACTCTCATAATGACAAAGGAACAGCATATAAGTAGACAGTCAGCCTCACAGAGAAAAAAACACTCACGATTCGCCTTATTGGTTTATGCCTACTCCAGTAGCTGAGATCTTTTTTCTGAAGTATCTTTGTGGAGTATATAGCTAAAATAAACTGTGACATTACCAATTCGACAAACCCACCGGCAGAACTTGTTCCTATTCTCGTTCTGGAGATATATTTGAACCGGAGCTACATGCATGCAGATAACAGCAAATAGGCCTAAATGTTCATTAAACCTTCCAAATTTCACCTCACATGTTCCGCTATTGATTGCTCTTTGCTTCGTAAAAGCCTGTTTTTGTCTGATTCTGGTCTCTTGGGCGTGATGGCAAGTCGCTGATCTGCAAGGAACCCGGACAGCTTGATTTAAATACTATTCATTTCAAACAGAAATATGCTTGGCTTCCACAAGTCAGCCAGCATTATTTGACTTGGTCTTCCTAATTAAAAAGGCTTTGCAAATTATATGTTTTTCTAATCATGCGATTGCCTTAGAATGGCTCTGCGCCAGCGACAGGCGACATCAGAGTGCAAAGATCAGTAAAGTTTATTAATCCTACCAGATAAATTTAGGCCCACCGACCGTCGATAGAATGCTAGAACGTGATTCAACAAATGAAGTAAAGCTCTTTGCAAAATATGCCTGTTTAAATCCCAAGTGCGAGTGAATATCAAGGACAAATAAGGCATGCGTTGTCATTCCACTTTCATGTGCTCTCTTGTGACTGAAGTCGCAACCAAAAGGAAAAGGCTTTATCTGAGGTTTTTACAGAAACAACGCAACTTGCAGTTCAAATTTATCCAATTTTCATTGAGGTCAAAGAAATTTTGACTTATCGAAGGTGGTGTTCTCACGTAAGTTACTGGCTCTGCATCAGTATCTGCAGGGAAAGAAACAAGTATGACACCTTAAAGTATGGTTGAGGTCGGTGTGAAATCTACGTTTAGACGAAGTTAAAGGCGGGATTTGATGCTAGGGTAAGGAGGTGGTAAAAAGATTTTTCTGCTCAAAAATGCAATTATGAGATAGAGGAATCAGTACACATTTAACGTCTTAAGGGAGATTTTCTAAGCAAAATTTGGAAGAGGTGTTTGTCAAGGCGACAAGAAAAAAACGATCGATTATCTCTTTAACTACGAGCATTTGTTTTTCGGATCTAAAAATGCACACACGTTGATCTTGCGTCATTGAACTAGGCCCCTTCCCCCATGGTCATGTTCGTCAAAAGCCTTATTGCATTTGCAAATAATAATCTACATAAGCTCGGAAGATACCTGGGATCGATACAAGTTGCGTGAATAGTAAGGCGAAGTGTGTCACTCCAGTTCTTCTCACCAAAGTGTAAAACCTCTTGCGTAGAAGACTGCTCCATGGTCATCGAGAGTTCAAGTGGCTCCAAAATGGTTCCGCTTCCAGCGTCCGCCTCTCAGATTATGCCTTTTTCAGTGAAACTACGCGGCTTAATTGTACCTATCCAGCTGAGTACAGTAAAAGTTTCAAGGTTCCTCACCCGCAAAAATGACAACAGGGACTCCAAGTAAAGTATACACCCGGAGAAATGATCTCAGTCGGTCTGAAGCAAGTTAATGTAATAATAACCCGCGAAAAATGCTGGAAAAGGATCTGGGCAAGCATGTTATAATGGCACCATTCTTGTGAGGTGTATGGCAATGGAAATCCAAATTGTTGTTTTTGTTTGCTGCGGTTTCACAAGTGATCAGCAAATTGGTCAGAAAGTTTGGAGTAAATGGGAGAAACTTTGGAAAAAAACATTTAAATTATACAAATCTGCATAAAAAGCAATTCCATTGTAAATATTTACAGGTACTCTTTTGTATGTGAATTGCATAACCTACATAGCAACGATGCTCAGAATACACCCAAAATAGAAAACCTAATGAGGCTGTTCGAATTATGTCAAACACTTACTTCACTTTGGCGTAGGTGTCGGTGTACTAAAAGGGGCTCCCAAATCTCTTGTTTGGTAATTGTCCCTCAGGAGCTCGAAAGCACAACATTTATCCAAATTAAGCCCGTATTATGGTGCGGTTATTTTAACTACACTTTTTTTATCGTCAAAGAAAACATGCTGCAACATTTCCCTAAATTGTTCAATGGAATTCTCCTTCATACAAAATTTAAACGGGAGTAAGAACACAATGGCAATCTACCTTTCCTTGATCTTCTCGTAAAGTGGCACCCAAACGGCAAAATTGAGATGATGGTTTGCAGGAAGGCAAACTATAAGACACAGCTCCTCATTGTTCACATCAACCACCCAGGTGCTCTCGTACGAAGCCGTGTGAGAACGCTCTTCAAACGACTTAAGACTCATTGCTGCATGCCGGAGGAAAATTATGCTTGGCTGGATATCCCCACGACCAATTTATTCAGAAGGACTAAACAAAGGCGTTTCAAATCCGATGCCTAAACGTTCGGTCTCGGAGTACTCAAGAATACAAAAATCAAGAAGAATATCACACGCACTACCAAATATATATATATATATATATATATATATATATATATATCAGAAGAAGAGGCGATCACGGGAACAATAGGTTTAATATCCTGACGTTTCAAAATCAAACAAGATTCCATCGTCGGATGTAGGTTCAGTACGGCGCCTCACAGTATTTATGGGTTCTGAACATGCTGGCTCTACAGCTATTCGTGCAGGATGCACTGCAGGGGGGTTGGGGAGTTAGTTGCTGTCCTGCTGATCATTGATTTTTATTCTCCCTCGCCTCGCCTGGGGGCTGTGTCGGGATGGCAAGTGTCATTGACCTCGTCTGCATTGCCCGCGTTTGGTGTACCGGACCCGCATGTCTGTTTCTCGTCCCTAGTTTGAATCTGTCCGTGCACGGCTCATCGGTGGTTGCTGAGTCATTGCCGGTGTCTCCGTTCCTATCGGGTTGGAGACGCTCATCATCGGTTTTCGTGCGCAAACTAAGTTCACGTGCGTCCACGTTCATGCCTGGCCGGAGAATAAAAATCAATGATCAGCAGGACAGCAACTAACTCCCCCATCCCCCTGCAGTGCATCCTGCACGAAAAGCTGTAGAGCCAGCATGTTCAGAACCCATAAATACTGTGAGGCGCCGTACTGAACCTACCTCCGACGATGGAATCTTGTTTGATTTTGAAACGTCAGGATATTTAACCTATTGTTCCCGTGATCGCCTCTTCTCCTGATTTATGCCCGGGGACGCGCATTTTTGCTTCAATTAGCAATATATATATATATATATATATATATATATGGTAATAATGTGGAACCGACAAAGACAAGGGAGACCGGAATGGCCATTTCTGGCTTATTAGCCGTCATCAGCCAGTCATACCCAATCCCAAGTGTGGAACACCTGGGATTCGAACCCGCGACCTTTGGTATTTGAGTCGAACGCTCTACCATTGAGCCACTGGCTCGTTGCTTTTGTCGGTTGCGATCGGGAATATGATGATAGTGTGTGGCTCACCGATCTGCTTAAGGAACATTTATGTTCCGTTGTGCCCTGGAACTCAGACTAGAGTACTCACAGGCAGTCGCATAGCGACGTGTAGCATATGGTAATAATGTGGAACCGACAAAGACAAGGGAGACCGGAATGGCCATTTCTGGCTTATTAGCCGTCATCAGCCAGTCATACCCAATCCCAAGTGTGGAACACCTGGGATTCGAACCCGCGACCTTTGGTATTTGAGTCGAACGCTCTACCATTGAGCCACGGGCTCGTTGCTTTTGTCGGTTGCGATCGGGAATATGATGATAGTGTGTGGCTCACCGATCTGCTTAAGGAACATTTATGTTCCGTTGTGCCCTGGAACTCAGACTAGATTACTCACAGGCAGTCGCATAGCGACGTGTAGCATATGGTAATAATGTGGAACCGACAAAGACAAGGGAGACCGGAATGGCCATTTCTGGCTTATTAGCCGTCATCAGCCAGTCATACCCAATCCCAAGTGTGGAACGAGCCCGTGGCTCAATGGTAGAGCGTTCGACTCAAATACCAAAGGTCGCGGGTTCGAATCCCAGGTGTTCCACACTTGGGATTGGGTATGACTGGCTGATGACGGCTAATAAGCCAGAAATGGCCATTCCGGTCTCCCCTTGTCTTTGTCGGTTCCACATTATTACCATATGCTACACGTCGCTATGCGACTGCCTGTGAGTACTCTAGTCTGAGTTCCAGGGCACAACGGAACATAAATGTTCCTTAAGCAGATCGGTGAGCCACACACTATCATCATATTCCCGATCGCAACCGACAAAAGCAACGAGCCCGTGGCTCAATGGTAGAGCGTTCGACTCAAATACCAAAGGTCGCGGGTTCGAATCCCAGGTGTTCCACACTTGGGATTGGGTATAACTGGCTGATGACGGCTAATAAGCCAGAAATGGCCATTCCGGTCTCCCTTGTCTTTGTCGGTTCCACATTATTACCATATGCTACACGTCGCTATGCGACTGCCTGTGAGTACTCTAGTCTGAGTTCCAGGGCACAACGGAACATAAATGTTCCTTAAGCAGATCGGTGAGCCACACACTATCATCATATTCCCGATCGCAACCGACAAAGCAACGAGCCCGTGGCTCAATGGTAGAGCGTTCGACTCAAATACCAAAGGTCGCGGGTTCGAATCCCAGGTGTTCCACACTTGGGATTGGGTATGACTGGCTGATGACGGCTAATAAGCCAGAAATGGCCATTCCGGTCTCCCTTGTCTTTGTCGGTTCCACATTATCAACATATGCTACACGTCGCTATGCGACTGCCTGTGAGTACTCTAGTCTGAGTTCCAGGGCACAACGGAACATAAATGTTCCTTAAGCAGATCGGTGAGCCACACACTATCATCATATTCCCGATCGCAACCGACAAAGCAACGAGCCCGTGGCTCAATGGTAGAGCGTTCGACTCAAATACCAAAGGTCGCGGGTCCGAATCCCAGGTGTTCCACACTTGGGATTGGGTATGACTGGCTGATGACGGCTAATAAGCCAGAAATGGCCATTCCGGTCTCCCTTGTCTTTGTCGGTTCCACATTATTACCATATGCTACACGTCGCTATGCGACTGCCTGTGAAGTACTCTAGTCTGAGTTCCAGGGCACAACGGAACATAAATGTTCCTTAAGCAGATCGGTGAGCCACACACTATCATCATATTCCCGATCGCAACCGACAAAAGCAACGAGCCCGTGGCTCAATGGTAGAGCGTTCGACTCAAATACCAAAGGTCGCGGGTTCGAATCCCAGGTGTTCCACACTTGGGATTGGGTATGACTGGCTGATGACGGCTAATAAGCCAGAAATGGCCATTCCGGTCTCCCTTGTCTTTGTCGGTTCCACATTATTACCATATGCTACACGTCGCTATGCGACTGCCTGTGAGTACTCTAGTCTGAGTTCCAGGGCACAACGGAACATAAATGTTCCTTAAGCAGATCGGTGAGCCACACACTATCATCATATTCCCGATCGCAACCGACAAAGCAACGAGCCCGTGGCTCAATGGTAGAGCGTTCGACTCAAATACCAAAGGTCGCGGGTTCGAATCCCAGGTGTTCCACACTTGGGATTGGGTATGACTGGCTGATGACGGCTAATAAGCCAGAAATGGCCATTCCGGTCTCCCTTGTCTTTGTCGGTTCCACATTATTACCATATGCTACACGTCGCTATGCGACTGCCTGTGAGTACTCTAGTCTGAGTTCAGGGCACAACGGAACATAAATGTTCCTTAAGCAGATCGGTGAGCCACACACTATCATCATATTCCCGATCGCAACCGACAAAGCAACGAGCCCGTGGCTCAATGGTAGAAAGCGTTCGACTCAAATACCAAAGGTCGCGGGTTCGAATCCCAGGTGTTCCACACTTGGGATTGGGTATGACTGGCTGATGACGGCTAATAAGCCAGAAATGGCCATTCCGGTCTCCCTTGTCTTTGTCGGTTCCACATTATTACCATATGCTACACGTCGCTATGCGACTGCCTGTGAGTACTCTAGTCTGAGTTCAGGGCACAACGGAACATAAATGTTCCTTAAGCAGATCGGTGAGCCACACACTATCATCATATTCCCGATCGCAACCGACAAAGCAACGAGCCCGTGGCTCAATGGTAGAAACGTTCGACTCAAATACCAAAGGTCGCGGGTTCGAATCCCAGGTGTTCCACACTTGGGATTGGGTATGACTGGCTGATGACGGCTAATAAGCCAGAAATGGCCATTCCGGTCTCCCTTGTCTTTGTCGGTTCCACATTATTACCATATGCTACACGTCGCTATGCGACTGCCTGTGAGTACTCTAGTCTGAGTTCCAGGGCACAACGGAACATAAATGTTCCTTAAGCAGATCGGTGAGCCACACACTATCATATATATATATATATATACATATATATATGGAAGAATAAGATAAGGCGATCTCTGGGGTAGAAGATATACTTGTCTGACGTTTCACACTCATACTCGAGCGCATCATCGGAGATAGAGCAAAGGGGGAACTACATGGTTTAAAAAGGTCTTTCTTGCTCACTTGCGATAGGTCTAGCCACCTCGTTTCTCATTGGTCCTACCCTCGTGCGCCAATGGTGCTTGACGGCCTCATAGGGCAATGGTAGGTCAATGCTGCGGTTGATAGAGTTGGCGTCTGACTGCCAAGCTTCGATGACTTCCCTCACCAGTCTGTTTTCGGCTCGGCCAAGCATTTGAGCCCCGTCAAAATCGAACCGGTGGTTGTTTTCTAGACTATGCATGGCGACGTGTGATCGAATATCCTTTCGCCTTACGGCCAAAGTGTGCTCGTGCATGCGCGTTTGTCGGTCATGCCGCAGTAGGTAGCCGGGCAGTCTAGACAGTTGACACGGTAAATAACGCCTGAGGTGTCTGTGGGTAGTAGTCGGCCCTTTGGTTGCATGACTAATCGACGGATGGTGGTCTCCGGTCGGTGTCCAACGCCCACGTTTAGCGGTCTTAACATGCGTTCAGTGGCTTCTGAGACGTTCCTCACATAGAGCAAGACATGGAAGGTTTCAGGTCTTTGTTTAGGCTCACCTTCGGTCTTTGTATGCCTTTTTTATAAGCATTTGTTTACGAAGCTGCGTGGATATACACTGGCGAGAATGAGACGCCATAGGGTTGTACGTTCTCGCAGCTTCTCAGCCTTTGTGCTGCAGTGTGTCTGAATGCGGCGAAAAAGCGATCGGACGCAACTGCGTTTATGCGACAGGGGGTGATTGCTGTTGTAGTGAAGAATTTTCTCCGTGTTAGTCGCTTTTTGAAACACGCCAGTCTGGAGGGTTCCGTCCTCCTGCCTTGATATCTGAACCTCGAGCAAAGGGAGCATTCCATCCACTTTTTCCTCCATTGTGAATTGAATCTGTAGGAAAATCGAGTTCAGATCCCTTTTGAAGTTCTCTTTGGCTTCTCGGTGTATGATTACAAGGGTGTCGTCTACGTAGCGCATCCAGAATTTCGGCTTGTAGGTCTGGAAGACCCGAGTTTCCAGTTCTTGCAGGATGGCCTCCGCAAGGTAGCCGGAGATCCGTGATCCCATCGGGGTTTCCTGTATTTGCTCATAAACTTAGTCGTTAAACGTGAAGTAGTGCGTGTTCCCTTTTCAAAGGTTTTCCTTCATCGTTGTACCTTCTGTCCAGAAGGTTATCGATGACTCTCATGGCCAATTATTTTGGGATGGATGTTAATAGGGAGACGACGTCAAAGGACAACAATATCTTGTCGGTGGAGATTGTGATGCCTCGGAGTTTTTCTAGGAAGTTCCATTTTGATCAGGGTGTCAACAGGATCTTAAACTGTCGTTCGTTTCTAGCAAATTATTTTTCTTAATACGTTAATTCCGTTGTCATTTTAAGGTGTGAAAATCGCTGACTTTCGTGGTGCCTATTTCGTATCAGACCTCAGTATATATGTTTACTCGGTTACTAAAGATTATAACCTTACCGTCACTAACCACGTAGTATGAGTAGCCATTTCTGGCCTTATTTCACATTTTCCAGGAATAAACAAGTATTAATTTGCTCAACTAATTTTCAACTTGGTAAATAGATCCATGCTTATGTTGTCCCAAATATTTCAAACATTGAAACATTCAAACAATGAAATACCAAGTTGCTTTAATGGCAAATTTGTCCATAATGTTATAATTAATGTTTAAAAGTAACTTTCTTCCCGAATGTGCATAAGCACATAATAAAGAGATCATGCTGCTGATCAAGAGCATATTGCATACATAAGGATGATACATGGAACCGGGAACCTGTTATCTATTTGATTAGGCTTACTGCCTCTCTGCAAGAGGTTTGTAGTAGCACATGCATGAAAGATCCGATGACATAATTATGAATTATGTTAAAATATTATATACACATAGGACAGCTTGAACGATTAACTTTGCATCAAATCAAAAAGCAATTGGTGGGTAGTTCAACAATCAATATTCTACAAATTGTTAGGGATACCGAAAAATCTAAGATTGAAGTAAATCTTATGGACAACATCATGTGTCGCACGGGTGTGTATGATTCAACCCACATGCGTTTCGCCTCTACCAAGCGTTCCCTCAATAATGTTTTAAGTCTCTCTCAGAGTTTGCAGTAGTTGCGTAAACCAGAAACAAGAACAGCTTCGTCTGACAAAAATGCCCGTTTAAAATCTTATCTCTCTTTATCTAACCGTATGTCTTTGGCCACTTACTACAACGACACTTAATTTCATTCGCTATAAGCTCATTTCTTACTGGATGTCTCTCAACCAATGTTTTCAATAGTGACTGCCAATGGATGAAGGATGAAAATGAAACATTTATAAGGGATTCAAATAAGCTAAAAATTGCAAAAACACATTAACGTTAGAAACAAGTATTTGAAGCTTTTCGGTAATTTATTCAGAAGATCATACTGGACGTTGCGCAAACCAAATGTCAATGTCAATGGTAATCTGGCTAATTTATTTTGCCTTTGCATCTGCTGAACGGGGTATGTTTGAAAAGTCGTAATTTATTTAAGCTAACTTCCTAGAAATAAATGTGGATTTTGTGAATTTAAGGAAGGAATCCAACTATGAATTTTTCGCTATCGTTCCTGCTTCGAGTAGAGTATGTCAAGCACAAATGTTTTATCCAATTTATATAACTAAAAAGCTTTTAAATGTTTACATTTACTGTTTAAATAGGTTACAGATAACCCAATCTGGGGTAGGGGCAGGTTTGAAAATCCCTGTGCAGCTCCCATGCAATGTATTCAATTTTATCCACGTAAGTATTTTTCGCACTTATTCATATTTCATATTTCTGCCAAATTAATAGACTTTTATTGATAATGCCATTTTGCAAATGCATAAACCCTTAGGCACTGTCTTACATTCACAGCAAAACGCAGTGTTCAAATATCTGGAAAGGTCAATAACGGATACGCGGCAATCACCCTTATTCCTGAAAATCCAGACTTGCCTACAATCGCGATTGCTATGGTGGAAGGTGACGCATGGGTAGAAGGTACACAATATTTGAAAAATACCCTAGGGTATTCAATTTAATGCTCTGGCACACGAACAGGTTAAAATTCATAATGCCTTGGTTTTATTCATTTGCAGATCTACCCAGGGTAAAATTCCTAAAAACAATTGACCTTTTCCGCGATCGGTCGGATAAGCGGATTTTAGAATTTGACGAAGACATAAAGGTAACTCAGTAAAACAATTTGCTACCTTTTTTGAATTTCCCATGAACATATTTTTAAGCATTTCATGCATTTGCCTTTCCATTGTTTCTATTTTTTTTTGTTTTAAATGGGTTTTTGGATGAAGCCATCTCCTTTAGCTAACATAATTTCTTTTTTAGGATATAATATTACATGGATCAATAAAAGCTTATTCTGAACTTGAAACAAAAAATGTCATGCAGATGCTCAGGCCTTATGGTTAGTCATAATTAAAGTTTAAACAAATGATGAAG
This sequence comes from Schistocephalus solidus, assembly GCA_017591395.1. Lineage (NCBI taxonomy): Eukaryota > Metazoa > Platyhelminthes > Cestoda > Diphyllobothriidea > Diphyllobothriidae > Schistocephalus > Schistocephalus solidus. Next base: position 46,011 of record WEDG01004284.1, read on the forward strand.
GAATGCTGACAGACAGTAAAATTTCCCGTGCCTTATAATTTTTAGAGCAAAACAATGACCAACAACGCATGCTCATGCGAGTCACTGGAAGAATGGAGAACACTCGTCAGTTTTTCACACTGACAGGCGGTCCTCGTGGTAATGAAACATTTGTTTTCAGGCCAAGGGATACACAACGAATGCCGAGAAATGTTGCACAGGCTTTCAAATGGCCGAAACCAAGCAACATAAGGGGAAAATAGTAGACTTCCGCCGAACCTTTTAAAAGTTTTCTTTAAAAAGTGATTGATTTGTCAGAACACATATGAATGTTAAAATATCAAATTTATGGATCAGAAATGTTATTTTTTTGGTTTTATACAAGGGATTATTTTGGCTGGCAGCTTTAGGATTCATTCTTTAATGGCTTCAAAGATCTCTCAGAAAATGCAGGCAGAAGTAGCATTTAAAGCTTATGTATGTTGAGTGGTTTTGCTTTAGGCTCAAGACTATAAAAAAGTGGATTTTATGACCCAAGGGCAGTTGTGAATTTGAAAATAGGGAGCGAGGTCATGTTTATGGTTATTTAACATTTAGCGATTGAGTTGTATGATTAGAAAATAGCCAAGTAATTATCAATTTGCTCAGACGGGTCTTCAAAATAGCAATTTCCATATGAAAGTGCGCGTAATTCATCACGAATAGAAAAAAACTGTATTTGCTTAAGTCAATGACCTCTAAAAGAGCCGTCGCCAATGATCTTTTGAAAACCAAAACGCCTTTATTCTTAATAACTACGATAAAATTATCAAAGAATTAATTAAAGGCAATTGAATGTTATGAAGTCTAACGCACAAAGTGATCTGCGCATAACATTTTTTACCCTTCTTACTAGTTTTTGCATGGAGCTATTTGGGCTTGTGGCTCGCAGAGAAGTTGCTCCATAATGTCCATTTTCGCTTAATCAGCGTTTTTTTCGCATTGACCTATTTGGGCTCGTGGCTCCCAGAAAAATTGTTCTAAAATTTTAGTGTCGATTTAATCGAATTTAACACATAGCAGTCAGATAGTGAAATATTTTCGTTGATTACCTCTCACCGTTCGCTAATTGACAATCCCTCGTTCTGTTCTGCCTCGAGGCTTAATCTCGAGCCCCGACCGCAGCGTCATAGTGGTGTGAAATGTAATGCCTATTCGGTCATTAATACCAAAATGGCCGACGTTAGTGGCACAAAGTAGACATCCATTAAAATGCAACGGTTATTTGTAGTCAAAGTGAGTGATGTAACAGCTGGAAAGTGTCAGCTGACTAATAAAAAAATTAGCAAATCAGAGATATATTTCAGAATCAAATGGGAATCCCAGTTTGTGCAAAAATACCAATAAGCCTGTGCATTAGAGCCCAAGTGAGTGCCCGATCTCGTAACCATTTACACTAATTCTAAAAGCGTAGCACAAAGTAACCACTAAGTAGTGCAGCCAGATAACTTGGCATCTTAAATCGTCAATGATTATATATTACGATCATATGTCGTATAGGGGCATCAGTTTATAGCAATAGGTTTAATAGAAGGTAAAAGGGTAGAAAGGGTTGTTAACATTCATTGCAGGGTTTAGCGCGTTAGACGACGAGGGTATGAAGATATTATGAACAAGACTCAAAAACGTAGATTCTACTGTTACTAGCAAAACCCAAGGCTGTGGCTATACTGTAGATCGATCGAGGTAATTAGGAAAGGGCCGATTGCAAACGCTTATCTGTTCTTCGAAAAAAAGAGCATTCGTTCCATGGTGAGTTGCAAGTTGTTCAAATTATTGCATGCGTATGGTCGGTCCAGAATCTGGTCATTTGAAACCAAAAAGTGGATATTGCTTAAAAACCCCTCACAACATTTATTTAGCCATTTTTAACCTGCTCAAAGATAAGATTGTGTATTTTTTGGAGCCCGTAAACCGTCAGCATGATGATTTCACGAATTGAGGCTAATGCAGAAGTAAAAGAGGTTAACGCTGTTCAGCTGTCAAGATCTTGTTTTTATTCATATAATCTTGTGGACTTTGTGGGTGTCCACCCTCATCTGATACAAGCATTTAATTCAAAGTTACATTTAACCTCACATTATGAAAGATGATACGTCATTGATGAACGATTTCTGATGGAAGATTATCTCGTAAGATGTATGTACACTATTTTGGAAATCATTCATGTCACAAAACATTGACAAAGAGTCCCAGTTATTTGAATTTTCCAGGAAGACTTTTTTTCAAGTCCCGGAAAATATTCCTAATTATTTTGAGCTCCATAACTCGCGGAGGGTCTCCTCACCTAAAGATATCAGCAGCAACAAAATGATGCAAATTATAGGCGGTACGCACCAACCAAACATCACTGATGGGAGACGGGAGATAACAATGAAGGGCTCTGTTATCTGGAGCAAAATTAAAACATTGACATATCTAGTTCCTATCCGTGAACAATGTTTCACTCAATGCTCACTTCTTCTGGTTTCAAGCGTAGACAATTATCTAAACGAGTGGCAAGTTGAACTCATGGATACTTTCGTATTGTGCATTTATGGGAGATTCAAACATGTGTTAAACATGAACGGTGCCTTTAAAAGGACACAGTTTTGCATAGGATACAATAAATAAACCCAGATTATTATTTTGAATTTAGTCGGACTTTGATTAACATAAGTGTGCTGCGCATGAGAGTTCTGAGTAGGTGTGAAAATTCAATAACTAATAGTCACAAACACATTTCTCGAAACTCACATATTCGTTAACTTCACGAATGTTCACCTCCTAAGATTTTAAGGAAAAGACCAACTGCCTTTGAAGGCCACATGGATGCATACTTGCTTATTCCCTTGCCCTTGTAAAGCAGGATCCAAACCCGTACAACGCGTTACCTGGTAAAGACGGTATCTAACAACATATCTATATGGCAAGGTAGAAGTCTCTTTCGAGTTCTATATCAGCATATGCAGTCGATAATTATCACTGAGCCTGTCCCAATGCAGATTTTCAAGTTGTGAATCAATTACCAGCTAACGTCTCTAAGTGCCTGATTGAACGGATGCCTGTTTAGCAAAGCAGTCACTTAACGACTAAAAAAGACCATCTATCTTCCTTGGACGACAGCTGCTTCCGGCAAATTCGCACACCATCTCCTAACCCTAAGATGAATATTGTTTACACTGTCTTTTGAATATCCCTACCGAACTAGACCTACGAAAATAGCGTACACAGCGTTTGAATGGTGTGGTAACCATGAGACACATATTAAACCCTACTGACTTGACAGGTTTGCATTATTGAAATATTTTGTGTGGGCCTGGCGGTAAATAACAATAAAAATTGAGTTTACTTCATAACTTTTTAAAGCTTTGGTGTATTGTTCGGGTACATTAAGGCAACTGAAGAAAGTAAGTGAATAAGAATATATTCAGTTTCAAATTGGTAAAGTTTCTCACTAAATGAATTAAATGAAACTGTGTTGTGAAATGATGTGGCGTTTAAAGCACGTAGATACTTCGTTTGCTCACAAAACTGCTTGGATGCTTTTTCATCCCACCAGTGTTTTCCAATGAAAAGGACAAGAAAATAAATTAATTACATGTCAATCACACGCACATATAAAGTAAAAGCTACATTTTGTGAAATAGGATTAGCTTATAATAAAGCATTGAATCCTAACTCAACTATGACTACGCAACTGCCTTAAAACTTCCATTTAAATGTCATTAAACAATTCTTATAAACTGCATTTTAAACCGTACTCCGCTTTTCATGTTCTATTGGGTTATTATGCTATAAATAACAAACGGAATTCATGGTCTCAAATTAAAATTGAATGACGTAGAGGATACCTTTTCCAAAGCTGTGTTAATAATGTTACAAAGTTTCAAAAGGTTTTTAATCCAGGATCAGAAGTACATGCTACATTCCAGAATATGCCAGTCTGGAGGGTTTTGTCCTCATGCCTATTTACCTGCACATTAAGAAAAGGTAGTGTTCGGTAACCTTGTTTAAATCTTGAATTGAATCCAGGAAAAGATTGAGTTCAACTCACTTTTAAAGATCTCTTTAAGGATATAAATGTAGAATGACAGAGCTTTTGTTTACAAAGTTCATCAAGATGTGAAGTTTCAAGAATTGAAATGTCCGATTATCCAGTCCTTGCAAGACCATTTCCGTCAGATAGCAGGAAATCAGAGATCCCGTCAGGGCCTCCTATATATGGTCACTAAACATAGAGCTCGTGCGCAGGAAGTTATCCAATAACTTAATCGCATTCTTCATTTTTAAATAATATCCCTTTTTCTCGTACTTTCTGTCAGCCAGGTGATCGACAACTCACATGGCGTGTTACTAAAATAGGTCAGCACAGATAATATATTTACCTAACACAGCAGCTGGCCCTGTTGCATAAAGACAGTTGCATCCGGTCGTATTATCGCCACACACAGGCATACTACAGGGACATAGTTTGACAAGCTACGAGAACGTTAAATCATATGACGCCTCTTCCTTGAGCATCAATATTCACGTAGACTCATAACCAAATGCTTCTACGAAACGTACACGAGGCCAGTGGTTAGCTAAGAAGAAGACCTTCAAACTATTTTATCTTGTCTTACGCGAGGAACGTCTCTAATGCAACTGATCTGGTGCTAAGACCGCCATGCATGGGCATTGGATACCGACCACAGTCCACTATCCACCGTATACTTATGACACCAAATTGTATACTTCCATTCTTGGAAGCATTAGGGGATTATAACCACGTCAAATGAACAGACTGTCTGGCCAACTACTGCGGGTAAACCGACAATCGATTGAGCAGATGCATGCTCGAACATGCATTAACCATAAAACGAAAGGATAAACCATCGAACCTCGCCATGAACAGCCTAGAAAGCAATCACCTGTTCAGTTATGACGGGAAGCAAGTGGTCGGCCGAGCCGATAGCAAACTGGCGAGAGAAAGCAGAGAAGCCTCACAATGAGATACGAACCCCACCAAAAGCAGTATTGACTTACCATCGCCATATGCGTGTTTCAGGCACAACGTACGTAAGGGTTTGAGGCCACTATGTAGATTTAGCAGTAGGCTGCTCTCTATTGCGCATAAAGGACTTACATTTACTATGTATTTCAACCTTTTTTATCCAGATAAAGCGTTCCCATGGGAGTGTGAAATGTCAAACTAGAGAATACTCTCCTGCATAGATCGTTTGATCTTTTCTTTCCATTTTAACCCATGGCTTCAGCAACATCGGCCATATCCCTTTATATGTAAAGCACGTGCCATATCTCATTAAATGTCATGGGTTTTAATAGATAGGGTACATGAAGTGAAATCACCAGACAATGTGCCCACAACGTTTTAACAGGAGAAATTTACCCATCTATCTTTAAAAGAAGGTATATTCTGGTAAACAAATAATATTACTGTGGTTATACATATTAATTGTTTTAGAAATGTAACAAATTCCGAAAAAAATAACAAATCTGGTAAGCTAGTTATTTGCATTTTTTAAAATGAAAAGAATGCTTGTCATTTATACCAAACGTGTAAATAAACCATTAAAGTAAAATTACTTCAAAAATAGTTCTTTAGTTTATTAACCCGCTAATTATCTTCCGAACCACCTTATATTTGAGAATATTTTTCAACATGGTTTCAGAAGAAAAATTGGTCTCTTATTTCGTTTATACATTGTTGAAGATGCATTTGACTTAGTCAAACCGATATTTGCTTCTTAAAAACTAGTATTTCTGAACAATATGTTTTATTAAATTTTTAAAAAATAAGCCTTTTTTTCCTTACGAGCGATTCTTTATTGATGTTAATTTTAAAAAGATGCAGTGCTTTTTGATTCCGCGTAACGGGCCATAACTCATGACATCCATAAATTTTCATAAATGAGGACCGCTTTTGTATGTTTGGTTAACACTCTAAAGGTTCGTTTTAAAAAATCAAAATACACTTACAAAAGTCGAAGACTGTTTGTATTTTGTATTAGTAGCCACATATGTGCGAAACCGATATTTTAAAACTAAATATATCCTCGATTTTCCGAAAAGATTGCAATTTGTCTTATCTTTTTTACCTTATTTTGAATCTGGTACAGCAGTTCGTCTTCACACAAATGTGAGGCGTATCAAAAACAGTGGTTTACTCAACACTATATGATTGGGTTAAATGTAAACCGATATGCGTCTGCTGAGTTCAATTAGCATATCGATAGTTGTTCTTTTCAATTCAACCTGATCTTTAGAAATTTTAACGTTTAATCAATATCTGTACGCTTATTTATCCAAGCCTCGTCTGAGCTCAGTGCCTGCAGGAACTCTCAATCTTTCCAAATTGGATAGGCGCCATTAATGCAGGTTTTATCCGATGCAGGTATGTGACACGTGTTTAAGTGTGTGGTGCTACTGGAGATAAAGGGTCACATGTACTCACTGCAAGCCGATGTTCATGTTAGCAGTTGGAAATGATTTTCCGGTTTGGCCAGATTATACTTTATAGCAACTGAAACACTGCATTTTTATGAAAATATATTTCCATTTGAAATTGCCAACGCTGCCTTAAGTGTGTACAAATGTGGTGCGTAACGTAGTTGTCAGTTTGTGCGTTATCCGAACATAGTATTTTTTTGAACTGCATTCGACAAACTCAGATACGTTCCTTACATCAGTAAGGGTGATGTAGCTCATTGATTTTGTGCGACTCATTTTGCGACTCATTTAAAACAATTCTTATGTTATATTTTGATGATAAAACATATTATGTCTTTGTTATGCAGTTAAAATCCTGTTATTTGTGACTCCATAGGGGCGCATTTTGTGTTGACTATAGTAATTCTCGGCAAATAAAAATATAAGTTTCTAGAAAATTATCGAGAAGTTAGAGCAGGATCTCCGCAGTTGTATCTGTAGAATATTTCTGCAGGAGTTTCACAGAACATGTTTTCGCAAAGTCTAGAGGATTGCACATGTTTCGCATGGTGGTATATGATTTAGCAGACATATTTTCGCCTTTCGTTATCAAAGTAATTTATTGCGGGAAATCCTGGTCAAGAGTAGAAATTGTTCAGTCTTTTATTATTACCTGACATGGTTTTTGTTTTCAGACGCGTGCTTGAAGCTGAATTTCTACGATGAAAAACGGGAAAAATGCAAATCACATTAATTATCTTGCACTTTTTTATCACTTAGACAACAGATTAATCAGCTAACTATTCTGGTCCGCTAATGTTTTGCAATGGCGAGTATGATCAAGGAAAACTCAACTGCCTTGCATTCACCAAGAAAAATTGAAAACCAATCTGTTGATGACCAATGTCTTTCTATTAACTCACCCGCTCCCACTTCCTGCTTCGCGGGATTTGAACAGCCCTTCATGAAATCAAATTTTTGAAAGAAATTCATTTTCAAAAGAGAACATATGTTTCTGCTACTTATTATAATCTGCCACTCTTTCTCAATGGCGTGGAAGACCAATGAAACCTAACCTGCCTTGCATTAAACAATAAAACTCGAAAACCAACATGGTGAGGACTACGGTCTCTCTCTGTTCTTCCGCTATCTACTTCGCTGCATCCAGAAAGTTGGAATAGCCCTGCATGAAGACAAATTTTTGGATGAATACATGTTCTTGATTTGGTAATGTTTAGTACAAAGCTTGTTAATTTGTTTTAATATTGGGTGCGAACACCAATTCATTTAGTCTGGCGAGCGTTAGTGAAGAGCAAAGGAAGCCCCCTGTTAATACTATTCCCGGAACGCTTCCTGTTCCTCTGAACCAGGGTAGTTTGATGAACCTCTGATGGAGTCAACAACATCGGAGAGAATCATGCACTTGATCTGGTAATGTTTATTCTAAGGCGTGACAATGCAGTCGAACCATGAGCGTGCACACCATTTTGTTTAGTCTCACCAGCACATTAATCTGCAGGTTTTGACATGATTCCTTAAAAGTGCTGCGAAAAGCTCTAGGGCCAAATACGCAAAGGGGGGAATTGGTCCACCTTTATGTAGCCGCCTTGATTTATGAAAAAAACTGGAACTCATCTTAACGCAGCCCAGTGCCGATATCTGAGCAAAAATCCAAACATTTGACCAAATACCTGGTGCATGCACAAATTAATGACCCTTGTATGTTGTTATATTAGCCTCAGTGTAAAAAGAGAAAACGAAAAGTTTGACTGTTGAGAATGATTTGTATTGCTTGGACGCAGAAGAATAAATACCCTTTTATTTAACATTGTTGATCTTAGGATAATATTAAAGATGCATATCAAGTCACTGTCCTCACGAAGCACAAAACATACAATAAAACGGAAGTGTTGCATTTATTTAAGTGCCTCTCATACCGTAAACCCCAACTATACAGTTAACGCAAACTTATTCTAGGGTCCCTGATATTACCTTGACCATTTATGTTTTTCTGCTTCTATCCCTTATTCTTTTATCTCAACCAAAATTAAATGCTTAACTTCAAGTTTATTCAAAACTTAATTTATAAGATTGTGAAGCAAATACGCATGAATCTTAGGTGGCTTCTTATCTTTTTTGCAATTATGTGGTCAAATAAGTCAAATTTGCTGCATGAATTCAATAAAATATCTGCATTTACGTAGGTTTGTTATTCACACATCCAACGTGCAACAGTACCGCACAACCGTGAATACATTTCAAAGAAAAGACTCCAACGACATATTCGAGGCGGGTTTTATTTTCCCAATGTCGTTTCATATTATATTTTTTTGGACGAAAGTGTATTAAAAGATAATACTAACCAAGGAAAACACATACTATATCGATATAACAGTAGCAATTAAGAAAGTATGCAAGTAAAATAGTATTGCTCAGATATAGTAGAGACACAATGGTCTACTTTTCTCTAGAGTATCCTGGCAGCAAATGTTACCACACTCAGTAGTTTCCGGTTGGCAACATATATGCAGCTAGCATGAAAGGAAATTATAAAACTTACGCTTCTACCGGTTAATTTGATGGTTAATCTGAAGATGGGTTTAGGATGGAACTTCCTGCGCACTTACATTGAATAATAACGTTGATGCGAAGCACATACATGTGAGCAAGTCCGATTAACGTACAAAAATATACTCACAAACGTCCCCTCAGTCTGCAAACTATATGGACAACTGGATGGCTTTCCGATATCTCTCGGTACATAGTTCTATATAATTTAACGTTAACATAGGCACGTTTGATTCAATTAAATAGCAATCTGTACATACGAATGCGAAAGTATTATGATCGCTAGGCTTATGCCATCCTTGCACATGATACTACAGAAACAGAGAAATGACCTCTTAGCCGCTGTAAATAAGCAACATAAGTTACTTAGTTAGAACTTAGAAATAGAAACGCCATTTCCTCTCTGTCACGTTTTTTCAAGGACGGGTCAAAATGGTTGTGTCTAAACAGGCACCTATCAAGAGATGTCTTGGTTTTTAAAACATAAAAAATGACCTGAAATGTGAGTAGGTCTGTCGGTAAAAAACCACTTTAAAATTAACACAGTTGAAAGGTGACTTGGAAATTTACCAACTAACAAGAGCACACGGTACTTTTATGTTACAGAGTCAGGCTTCCATAGGTCCTTCATGACAGTTCACTAGTCGAACCCAACCATGTACCCAAAAGACTGGGGGGTTCAGAGGCGTCACTTGTTCTGGAATTAGTTTCCAAAGCTAAAAGACATTACTTGCACCCTTCGCGCTATCTTATCCCACCCGCAATTGAAACTGAAGTATTCAGAGTTTCGCAAATGATTGTTCGTGCCTATATGAATTCAAGTGCATTTCATAAAAATATAAACTTCCTTTAACTTATATTCTTATCAATTAAATTTTTATCAAATGTTTAATCGAAAAAATTTAATTTAATTTTTATGAGCGAGCAATGTCCATTAAATTTGATTTAAGTTTTTCAAACGCAGCCGACATGAGGCACATTATAAAGCCGGCGTCTTGATTTTTCTAACATATCTTTAAAATTATTCTGCAATAGTAATATTATAATAATCTCACCTTAGTAATCTTTTCGATTCCAAAACGCATTTCAGAGATTTACACAGCATCAAATGACATCGGTAACAGGCTGAACTTATCGTTAAGCAGTTAATTGCTGAACTTTTCTTGCATCTGAGCCAGTATGCGCTAGGGCAATAGAGGGATTTGGTTACAAACAAAACCGCTTATACCCATCTTCCCAACCCAAATGATTTGAAATGCAGGCTCTAGCGTTTAACTTCGGGTTACAATTCCAAAAAAGTATGAGTTAGCACCCCCGAAACGTGTTATAAAATCCTTTTGCTTGCTTGGCCTTGCAAAAAGCAGGTAATTAAGTTATTTCTGATCGTCGCTTGCATCTGAGTCAGTAATCGCTAGGTCGTAGGAGGGATTTGATCGTAAATTTAATCATGTTTAATCACCTATCGTCACCCTTATGATTACAAATGAATGCTCTAAGGTTCGCCTTCATGTGTAAAGTCACCATGGTTTGTGATAAGTTGTTTTTTTCTTGCTTATCCTTTCTAAATAGCTGTGGAGAGGACTGTTTTTTTCTTATGATTTTAAAAGTAATAAAATTCATACCTTTCGCCACAAGCGATAAGAACATCAAATAACCGATTAATGCTTAATTTGTGTAAAAAGCTTTTGCTCGAAAAGGTTGTATTTGAGCTAGATCAAGGCAACTTCTTAGGAATTATACCGCAGCTCAACATGAAAAGCAAATTCAAAGAAATGACATTTATTTTTTTACAGTCAGTTCGGTGGGATATTCAGCTCACCTCACAATATCCTATTCAATACAGTTTTCGCGAGAGCCCGCCTCTTGAAGCAGGAACTGGAGGTCTCTAAGCTCGTCCTCCTCCTTCTTTACGTTATCCACAGAAGTAGAATAATATATTTACATCTAGCTGTCCCCCTATCCTACGCACTTATTATTTAGACAGATATATTGCATGATTGGATCCACCGTCGTGCGTAAATCCACCTCTATTATGGGCAATTAGTGTTGCAGTGCACTTCCAAGGCAGTTTTATATAACCAATCCCGACCATGAAGTGTAGTAAGTTTAAATATCTGTTCCGAGTTCTATTATTACTCCTGCTGTCCTTTGATGTCCTCTCGGGTATGGGGTCAATGTACTTGCGCCCTTTTCTTGTGTCATCCTTCTTGTGTGCAATTTTCATATTAAATAAATTTCCCTCAGAAGGAAATAAAAATGAATATAACGGTGGCATACTATTGATCCTGCATTTTTTTATCGCAAACGAAAAGATTAGCATTCTAACGTTGGTGTCCTGACCTGTTTAAAATATATTGAGATGATGCTGCTGTATAACCACTTTAACCAACTCAGTAACCAGTAATCGTTCCTAATTCAAAACGCATTTCAGAAAGAATTCGACAGGCTAGTGTGTACGGTGGAAGACTGCACACATTTGCCGGGCATTTGCCGTAGTTCTGCCGTAGTACATTGAATGTCCTCTTTGAGAGCTGATCGAATACCCACAATGACGAGGGGTAAGTTGTCACTCCACGCAGTTGTGACTGAGTTAGACATCATTGCTGTCTTTAGTTGACGAGGCAGGTGTTCCACGAGGCCGTTAGATGCAGGGTGATATGCCGTTGTCGTGATGTTCGCACACCCGAGATGTTGAGTGAACTCACGGAAGACACTAGATTGAAACTGCATTCCGTGGTTAGTATTAATGGTGGCTGGTTCACCAAAGTTGGCAATCCAGTGATGCAGGAAGACCATGGCAATATTTCTGCAGAGGTATCCGATATCGGAATTGCGATTGGCCATCGTGTGAAACGGTCGACTGCTGTGAAAATATGTGTGTGCCCACGTGAAAGTGGTAACGGCCCAACTAAGTCTAAGTGGACGTGATGAAATCGAACGTCTGGAACAGCAAATGTGCTTGGTGGGGAAAACGCATGGTGATGCTCTTTGTTTTTCTGGCAGGCTTAACATTGGATAGTCCAAAGGGTGATGTCGGAGTTCGTCGGCCAGACAAAGCGAGCAGCACTTAGTTGGCGACCGGCGCGGATACCGGGATGTGGCAGAGTGTGAAAACGGTCAAACACTACCTTACGGTAGGATTATGGAACAACAGGTTGTGGAGTGCCTGTGGACCAGTCGCATAAAATCGTACCTCGCGATGCTGGAACTGGTGCATCTCGAAGATGCAGAGAACAAGATTTACGCAGATCAGCAATGGACTCATCTTCTAGTTGGAGGTCTGCAAGCTTTGCCAGGTCAAAGTAAGATGACAAGGTGTTGATGTCTGTTCTCGATAATGCATCAGCAACAACACGGAGGCTGCCTTGGACAAAGCGGATCTCAGAAGTAAACTGCGAAATATAGTCAAGGTGATGCATTTCTCTGGGCGAGTACCTATCTTGGTTTGGTTTCGGTATGGACCAAAAAATCTCTTCCCTCTAATAGATGGCAAAAATGACGAATAGCCAGGTATGTAGCCAGGAGCTCACGGGAGAAAGTAGTGTAGAGAGTTTGTGTCGTTTGTAGCTTCTGTGAAAAGAAAGCCAATGGCTGCAACTGCTTATTCACCTGTTGATGTAAGATCATCTATCGCCACCGCCGTCACCAACCGCCAGTCGCATTTATGCGCGCATGCCCCAACGCTCTATTGTCATTCTCAACGGCTCACCGACCCACGTTTGCCGTTCCGTCCGCCCGCAGCAACCGATCCAAATCTGTCCGTCTTATTTCCGCATAGTCCTATTAATTCAAACATCCACCGCAACCTCCGGTTTATCCCACGCCGACCTAATCTTACTTAACCTAAAACCCGCTGTTACCTGCCCATCGCCTAAATCGTTCACGCCGCCGTCCACTCGCTACGCCTTCATCGGCCAAAACAACCCGCCACGCCACGCCCACCCAACGCTGCTAATGCCGTCCGTTAACTGACCTCAACCGGTCCCACGCATGACCGCGTCCCGTTCTTTATTAAAACCGAATGCCGCGACGGCCCTGACGCCCACCCATCCATGTAACTTACTCTTTATCATGCCCCCACCCATGTCCATCCTGTATTGCCATCGACCTTCCACCACGCAGCAACCCAAATCACGATGAACAAAAAGCAACCTAACGCATCTGCCACCATCCCAAAGTTTACAAACTACCAAGTCCAACCCAAACGGGCCGACTTCAGCACCGCGCTTTGACATCCACGCAAATGCAACAAAATAAAACGACCCCAACCTGCCACGCGCCCGAACCCATCCGTTCATCCCGAAGTTTGATGAGG